>PVJN01042188.1:0-18376 GCA_004026805.1 Lasiurus borealis | reverse complement strand
AGCCTTAATAAAAGGGAGTAGAAGGCCAGAGCATGATGGTAGTCCTTCCCACTAGAGGAAGGCTCCCGCCTGGCCCCCCAATATCGCCAAATTAATATTTTCTAGTCTCTTATTTCGTTTGCGTGCGGCCTCCTTCAGAACCCGAACCCTGACCCGGGAACCCTGAACCACGCGGGACGTGGAAAGAGGTTCCCACATACAGAGTCCTAACAGCAGACTAGAGAAAGGCAAGAGTCAAGTCAAAAATTTGGAATATAAAGAAGCAGAAAACATTCAACTGGAAAAGCAAGAAGAGAAAAGAATCCAAAAATGTGAATATAATATAAGGAGCCTCTGGGACAGCTTCAAGTGTACCAACATCAGAATTGTGGGGGTGCCAGAGAAGAGAGAGAGCAAGATACTGAAAACCTATTTGAAGAAATAATGACTGAAAATTTCCCCCACCTGGTGAAAGAAATAGACTTACAAGTCCAGGAAGCACCAGAACCCCAAACAAACGGAATCCAAAGAGGACCACACCAAGACACATCATAATTAAAATGCCAAGAGCGAAAGACAAAGAGAGAATATTAAAAGCAGCAAGAGAAAAACAGTTCATTACCTACAAGGGAGCACCCATACGACTGTCAGCTGATTTCTCAACAGAAACCATGCAGGCCAGATGGGAGTGGCAAGAAATATTCAACGTGATGAATAGCAAGAATAATCTATCCAGCAAAGCTATCATTCAGAATTGAAGGGCAGATAAAGAGCTTCACAGATAAGAAAAAGCTAAAGGAGTGCATCAACTCCAAACCAGTATTATATGAAATGCTGAAAGGTACTCTTTAAGAAGAGAAAGAAGAAAAAGTTAAAAGCCAAAAAATTATGAACAACAAATACATATCTATCAACAAGTGAATCTAAAAATTAATGAATTAAAAATTTGATCAACAGAATATACTGCTGAATATAATAGAATCAGGAGCACAGAAAGGGAGTGGACTGATAATTCTCAGGGGGAAAGGGGTGAGGGGTGTACAGGGAGAGACTGGACAAAAATCATAAACCTATGGATGAGATCAATGGGAGGGAGCTAAGGGCAGAGGGAGGGGTGGGAGCTGGGTGGAGGGGTGCTATGGAGGGGAAAAAAGAGAAGCAAATGTAATAATCTGAATAATAAAGATTTAATTAGAAATAAAAAAATACATTAAAAAAAAGCCTACACAACTGGCAGACCAGCTAGTAGCTATGACACACAATGATCATCAGGGGGCAGATGCTCCAACCAGCAGCTATGATATGCACTGACCACCAAGGGGGCAGACTCTCAACACAGGAGCTGCTGAGCTGTGGTGACATGGCAGCAGCATTTCTCTGATAATACATCCGGAGCCTGAGAGTAAGGAACCCAATTTCAAGGTGCTCACCCAAGAATCACCCTCTCACAATCTGGAACCCCTCAGGGGATGTCCAAAAGCCAGGTTTGCCCTGATCCCCACAGACCAGGCAGAGAAATTCCACCAGTGCATGAATCCATTCACTAGGCCTCTAGTTAAATGTAAAATTATATTTATTAGTGTGTCTCTGAAACTAAATAGTATATGTAAATACTTATGGACAAGGACCATGGCTTTTCTGTAAGCTCTTTTTGTAATTTTCTTGTTTAGTCCTCCAAACATGCCTGTGAGGTAATGTATATTATAGTCCTCAGGTAAGGGGGGACTGGAGATTTGAGAATTCTTGTCCAACTTCACATAACCAATACATGGCAAAGCCAATATGTGAACTATGATTGAAGGTTTTATCCACCACTCTACACTGCTTGTCCCTGAGAAATGTAATAAACAAGAACCAACTTGAATGATTCAGTTAAAACACCACTTTGAAAGTGAAACAAGATTTATATTTTATTTTATTCTTGCTGTATAGCTCATTCTGCTGTAGAAGGGACTATCAAATCAACAGAGGATTTAATACCTGAGTGCTATGTTTCCTACAATCAATACTTATTGGACATTATCCAAAACACATGTAAAATCCATAGATAAAAATAATTCCTTGCATATAAGCCACTGGGAGGAGGGCAGATGAGGGCATGTACTGGAGTAGAGAAGGCCAGGGGGGAGGTCAATAAGGGAAAACAAAACAAAACAAAAAAAGGAGACATATTTACTACTATTTGTAATATTTTAAACAATAAAAAAGAGAAAATATTCCATGAGCACTTAAAAAAATATACATTCTTCTGCTTTGGTGTGAAATGCTCTGAAAATAGTATTAAATCCGTCTTGTGTAGTGTGCCATATACTAGTAAAGCCACTGTATCTTTGCTGATTTTCTGTCTGGAAAATCTACCCATTGATGTCAATTGGGTATTAAAATCCCCTACTATGACTGTATTAATGTTGATTTCTCCTTTTATGTCCATTAAGATTTGCTTTGAGCCCTAACCGGTTTGGCTCAGTGGCTTTTATCTTCAAATATTGCTAAGTTTCCATCAGCAGAAGAATGTATATTTTTTTAAGTGCACATGGAATATTTTCTTTCTTTTATTGTTTAAAGTATTACAAATAGTAGTACATATGTGTCCTTTTTTTTTGTTCCCCTAACCTACGGACTGAAGGGTCCCAGGTTCGATTCAGTCAAGGGCATATACCTTGGTTGCAGGCACATACCAAGTAGTGGGTGTGCAGGAGGCAGTTGATGAATGTTTCTCTCTTATCGATGTTTCTAATGCTCTATCCTTCCCCCTTTCTCTCTGTAAAAAAATCAATAAAATATATATTGAAAAATAATAATAATTCCTTGCAAATTCTTTTTCTGATTTGATACAAAGATAACAAAATCGTTAAACATTTAGATTGATGAATACTCCTAAGATTACCATAGGTTTCTGTATTTACTCCAATTTTGATTAGGCCGTGTGATTTTTTTAATGTCCTGCTGCTTTCTGGAACTTTCTATTTTCTATAATAAATGTTTAATCTTATAATAGAAATATAAATTATGTATTTTAAAAGATTTTCATTTGGGATTATCAACAGCACTATTGACTTTCTTATGAAGAATAACACCAATGCAATGATAAATTGCATATGCAGGAATAACTTACAGCTGAGTTGTCCGGGTCTCAATGAGTTTCTGAATGGTGAAATCATCAGAAAACGAGAAAAGTTTTGTTCCACATCCTCCCCACATAATGTTTCTTTCAGCTGAATTCATGGATTCACTCAAACACATGAGTGGAGTGCTGACATTTCCTATATTGAGTATCTTCAAAGGAGCAGCTCCTTTACACTTTGCCACAAAGAGAAAACACATTGAGTTTACTGGGTATATGGAGAATGAAACACTACAATTTAAGCTTTCTAAAGACTACTTTCCCATATTACATGGTTACAGATATTAAAATAAAAATTCAGGATACATTTTTTACAGGATTTATAAAGACAAGGTTCAATTCAACCACTATTCAAAATACTGTCCTATAACTAAGCTCTTCACTTCTCCATGCAAAAATTGTACCAGAAATAAACTACATATTTTACTCTACTTCTCTGACTCTCATTAGATGATAAGCTCTTTTATAACAAGGAGTATGAAG
This sequence comes from Lasiurus borealis, assembly GCA_004026805.1. Taxonomy (NCBI): domain Eukaryota; kingdom Metazoa; phylum Chordata; class Mammalia; order Chiroptera; family Vespertilionidae; genus Lasiurus; species Lasiurus borealis. The sequence goes on along the minus strand of PVJN01042188.1, from coordinate 14,790 downwards.
GGTTAGAATTCTGAATGAATGGTTGGAAGCAGAGATGAATAAATGCCTTACTGATAAATGAGAATCCAGAGAACAGAAAGTTAAATGATATCTTCAAAGCTAAGGAAAAATTTGATGGTAAACCTGATTTAAAACTTGTTTCCTTTGTTTTTTCAACAATATATTTATAAGTAATTATCAATTTTGCTTACATAAAAGTAAAATTATTCATATTCCTACACTATGCATCAGATCTCATTTATCATTTTTATCCTTAGTTTCATATAAAGCATACACTCAATCGGCAAGTATTTATAGAGGATCTACAGTGTACAAGAGTTTATGAAGCAATAAAAAGATAAAAAGCAAAATTTATGATCCTTGCTCCCAGGGAGTTTATAATCACTCTAGAAGGAGCTGGGGATGAGCATATAGAAAACAAAGAACTTAAAATAAATTTGATGTAGATTGCATTCAACATTTACCTTAACACTTTTATCTTCAAAAATTGCTAAGTTTCCATCAGCAGTTCCCACCAAAAGAAAATTTTTTTGTCTGCTAAAAGAAAAATGTGAAAATTGTTACAAAAAGAATATTTACCTTGACCAAGGTGGCCTTAACCTTTTCCCTAGCTTGATTAAGTCTTTAGACAGGTTTCTTTTATTTACTTAAAAACACACACACACACACACACACACACACACACACACACACACCTTACAACTGTAAATTCTTTCTCAGCCCAGTTGAGATGTAAATCTTCTTCTAGCCTCTTGTCAGTTTTATAGGCCTTTCTCAAGAATCCTAGAACACTCTCTTACAAGTATATTCAAGAAAAAGTAGTCCATCTCCCAGTCTCTAGGGAGGGTCCCAGCCTTACTTCAATAAGGACCAATTTGCCAAGAAGATGGCTCAATCGCAATGACAACTTCCCTTCACCTCAAATTCTGCTAGTACTTTTCCACTACTCATTTGAGTGTTTAAGAAAGGTATTCTAATGAGATGACAGAAAAAGATTTGACTTTGGATGGTGGGTACATGGTCCTACATAGAGAGTTTGTAAATTGGTAACCCACACATGTAATCAATATGTTCATGTAAACTAATGTCACCCCAATAAAATTTAAAATAATTAAAAAAATAAGCCGAGATCCATTTGGCTCAGTGGATAGAGCATCGGCTTGTGGACTGAAAGGGCATGTACCTTGCTTGCGGGCACATCTCCACTGTGGGGCGTGCAGGAGGCAGCTGATTGATGTCTCTCTCATCGATGTTTCTGACTTTCTATCTCTCTCCCTTCCTCTCTGTAAAAAATCAATAAAATATATTTTAAAAATAAATAAATAAATAACTGCCCTGGCTTTTATTTCAGCAGAGTTGAGTCAAGTTTCTCTCCTCCATTGCAATAGTCTTCTTTGCTTATTTAACATCTGATGAAATTTTCCTTTGACAATATTCAAACAATTGTAACTTTAAAATTTCAAACATGATTTACTTGAAATGTTCAGCTGCCAAACACTTGGGCTTCACATTTTTCTAATATTTATTTTCAAATATTTTGGGGTACAATAATCTTAATGACTTCTGGAAATGATCCCACCACATAGATTACAGCAACTAACCTATTACACCTGAAATTATGCCATTTAGATAATTTCCTTTGAGATAAGATTCCAACAACTGATCATGGATGGGTAAGTATTTTCATCTATTTACAACTTATTAATTAATTTATTGAAATTTGTCTTCAATTTGATAGTTAACCCATATATTTTAGATTGACATATAACAAGCTATTGATACATACATATTAAAAGAAAGAATGGATAAGAAGTCATCTTTGAAGAGGTCCTATAAAGGTAAGTTGATGTGAGGAATAGAGCGTCTTCCTGCAGATAAAGGGTCCCAGATTTGATTCTGGTCAAGGGCATGTACCTTGGTTGTGAGCACATCCCCAGTGTGCAGGAGGCAGCTGATTGATATTCTCTCTCATCATGTTTCTAACTCTCTACCTCTCTCCCTTCCTCTCTGCTAAATAAATAAATAAATAAATAAATAAATAAATAAATAAATAAAATATATTTTTAAAAAAGAAGAAGAAAGAAAGAAATGGAGTAAAACCAGGAAAAAGGCTGGTGGCCTAAAGAAATAATTGGCCTTTTTTTTATAAATATCTCAGTTTGATCTGTATACAGAAAAATAAATACCTTTCTGATTTCCCACAATTCCCTTTAACAACAGGAAAATGTTACAACTGAGCAATCTTTGCTGATGCTATAATAATTTGCACACATTTAAGTCATCTAAAAGATATGTAAATTTTTCCTAATGGTCAAATTTACTAGTGTACCTTTGTTTGGAAATGGAATTGCAATGCAAGCAAGTCACAGAATCAGTCATCTTTTCAAGGGTATGCATCTTTTTCCCATCTTCAGTATTAGTGACGAGGAGCTCGCCAGACTGTGTCCCGGACACAACCCAGCTTTCCTTTTCCACAGGCAGGTGCACCAAAGCGAGGCACAGTATTCTGCTATTGGTAACTTCCTGTTAAGAAGAGAAAAAAAAACACTCTACAGATACTGATTCTAGCTTAACTGACCAGAACTTACAGAAAATAAAAATATTCTGCCATCCACATACTGAACTCTTTTAATTTCTTTCTTTTGCTTTTAAAAAATAATACCAATTTTATTTACTCTTCAACAATAAGTGAGTTAACTGGCAAACAAGTTTCATCTATCTAGCATCCACCTGAAACTAAAACTGAAAATTGAAAGTTACTTCTCACCATTGCACACTCAATTGAAGTAACAGGAGGAGATTTTTCATTCTTAAAAGTAATGTTTAGGCACAACATGTATTTCAAGACAACAGTGAAACATTAGGTTATTTAGGAATGTATTTAAATTAAATCTAGGAATTTATTTTCTATCTGCCAATACAACTTATTGCAGAAGTTGGGCCCAGAGCCCCTCTCTCAGTTAGGTTGCACCTGCCCCAAGCTGCTCTGGGTGTTGACTACGAACAGCTCAGAGTTGCAACTTTCACAACAGATCTGTCCTCAGCTACTGAAAGCTAAGGAGGTTATACCACCTCCCAGAAATGACTGGGAAGTTATACCACCGCTCTCCTTAGGAAAATTGTAGACAATGACTGGTTGATAATTGGGAATAAAGACTGGCCCCTATGCCTCCTGGGGGGATAAATCTGTGTTCTTTTTCATACTCCAAAATTTCTTATAAAGTCTGAGGCTATACTTGCTCAGAAAATACATTTTGTTAGTATTTCCCCTTGCTCTTCCTGGCTTCCTATACTCCTTAACAGTTTCTCTATCTTCACATGGCCAGTGTGCTCAGTGGTTGAGCATCGACTTATAAACCAGGAGGTCACGGATCAATTCCTGATCAGCGTACAGCCTGGCTGGTGGGATCTAGCCCCAGTAGGGGAGATGCAGGAGGCAGCCGATTGATGATTCTCATCATTGATGTTACTATCTCTCACTTTCCCTCTCTCTGAAATCAATAAAAACATATATTTTTTAAAATTTCTCCTTACATCACTCATACAAGATTTTCTGCCTCAGTCTCCATTTTTAGAGACTCTGGCCTGTGACACACATGTACTGCCACTTTAAAACCAAACACATACTATTTAATTTCATATGCATACTCTTGTTCTAACAGAAAGCCAATTTAATAATACTCCTAAACTTGCTCTTATTTCATTTCTTCCTAAGTCACTTTTAACTAGTACGTGATGTAGGGTTATCTAACCACTATGCAGTACACCTGAAATTAATAAAAACTAATATTGAATATAAAATGTATTTGAAAAATAAAATAAAAAATTATAACCTGCAAAAGTAAGTTTTCTATAAACATCTCTAATTTAATGAGTATTTGGATTTACCTCTGAAGTAAGTTTTTCAGTAGTTAAGTCAAGAAAGGAGAGCTGGCCTCGGTCCCTGGGCCCGCAGCCCAGCCAGACGCTGGCATTCTTGCAGCTCTGATTTGCAGCAACCATGCACTCCACAGCGAAGTTTTTGGGTATGGATATGTGTCTCATCAGACAGATTAACTCCGCTGAGTTCAAAATGTCAAAGACCTGACCAAATTTAAAAATAACAAAACAACACACATCAAGTTAACACAGATCCTTTCAAAAACCATGTTCTTGCACATAATGTAGACCTAAATGTTACAGCTCTCTCAAGAAAACACCCAAGCCTATTAGCTAACCTGTGACCCACCCAGAGCAACAAGACTAATAGTCCAAATCCATAGATAAAATTACATTAATATAAGACATCTTTTTAAACTGGGAGTGATATATACTCTTTTTGCATATGTGGTATGTTTCATAACTTGAAAAGAAAATCTGAAAAGTAGCAGTGACGAAAATGGAGCAGGGTCACTCAGTTTTACACAGCAGAGCCACATCACATTCAAAAGTTACTTAGGAAGATAAATACTTGGGCCAACTGAAGAGAAAATGAATTTTGATTTTTGGTAACAAAACTCACAGATCACTTCTAGATTCCATCTTTATGTTTTTCCTTCTAGCTCTAGAGAACTAGACAGACAGTGTAGAGCCTCTGTAAGGCAACAGAACCAGGAGTCATAAATTAGAATTAGGGCCACTTGTCTGGCCCTCATGAGACCCTTGAGAAAGCTCCTTATTATCTGTGCCTCATCTAACAAGGGTGATGAATTTACCCATTTTGCTTAGTACATATTAATATTAAAAAATTACATATGTCAAAGTTTTTTAATTATGTCATGTACTAAAAAAAATTCAATATAAAATACAGGTAAAGTATAATTGAAAATAGAAGAAAAAGTAAAACAATGAAGCTAGGAAAACTTGACTGTGATAATGTCTATGTGATTAAGACCAATGGTAATCATAGTTAGAAAACCAGTAGTGTTAGCAGCCAAGATGATTATAAAAAGTTTGATAAAGTCAAATAAATGTTTTCAGCTTTTAAGTAGAAAATTTAAAGTTGAACAAAAATTTGTCAACAAATTATTATACAAAATCAAAGTCTACAATATAAATTCAGCTCTTATTTTGATCTATTAAACTTTGTTTCAGTTTAAAGCATGTAAGAGTTTATTTCCAATAATACGTTAAAAGAGGTTACTTGAAAACCTTCCAGCTAAAAAATGACTTAAGATGCTTAAAAAGTTACTTTTTTAATCTCCTAAAATCACTAAAGACATGACAACAATATAAGAAATCAGCAGGTGAAAATCATAGAAAGACAGAAGAGAGATCAGATAAACACTAAAGTCGAAATTTCCCTGAAGGCATTTGTCTACTGAAGGCAAACTTGGTGTAGTTTTGGATACTCATGGCGCCAGTAGAAAAGCAATTTAAATCTAGAGTCTACCCAATATAGACAGTCCAGTAAAGACCCTGGTCCCCATAAAGCTGGGACCCAAAGGGCTGTGTATTCAGAGTAAATGAAAACCCAAAATAAAGTCACCCTATATTCCCTCTTTCATTGGCACAAGGAAAATTGCCTTAAGACTTTACAGATAAAGAGGAAGAAGACAAAAGAACCTTAAGAAATTGTTATTCACAAGTATGCTGTAAGATTTATAAACTTGAGTCTCCTCACATGGGTGGTTAAAAAAAAACCTCAAGTTTAGAATTGAGTTTAAAGCAATTTTCATCAAGGAAATCCAGAAAAAAATGGCCATGACCTATATGAAGAATTATAAAACTTTATTGAAAACCACTTAAGAAGATTAAGAAGACCTAGAGAGATAACCCATATTTAAGAAGGGTAAGATTTAATATCATAAGGATATAATCCTCTCCAAATTGTCTGCAGACTCAATGAAAGTCTAATCCCAAGCACAACAGAGTTTTTCATAAGTGACAGTTATTTTTCATAAAAGGTAACAAAGTTATTTTAATGAAAAAATTAAACACAAGAATCACTAACCCATTTCTCAAAGGGAAAATTAAGTGAAGAAAGGAGGTTATTATAAAGCTACTAGAGGCCCAGTGCACAAAAATCATGCACTGGGTTGTGGTCCCTCAGCCCAGCCTGTATCCTCTAACAGTCTGAGAGCCCTCAGGGGATGTCTGACTGCTACCAAGGCAGGAGAGACTCCAGCCACTGCCTGTGTGCTCACCAGACATGAGCCCAGCTTCTGGCTGAGTGGTGCTCCTCCTATGGGAGTGCACTGACCACCAGGGGGCAGCCCCTGCATTGAGCATCTGCCCCCTGGTGGTCAGTGCATGCCATAGCGACCACTCAGTCAATTTGCATATTAGTCTTATTATATAGGATAGAAATTAAAGCAGAATAGTACTGGAGGAAGAATAGATAAACTGACCAATGGGAGAAAATGTGTATGTCAATATGTGCATGCATCTTTGACAAATTACAGGTGAACATAGGAAAAAATTCTATGGGGAAAAAAAATAAACTTTTTAATAGATGAAGCTCGAAAAGTGGTTATCGATCTATAAGGATAAAAGGGAAATTCAATCTAGTAAAAAAAGAAAAGGTCAATTCTAATGGAGTCAGAACTTCTACATCAAAATCAATTTTTTTAAACTTTTCAAAAAACATTAGGCAAATATTTTATGATTCTAGAAGAGACAAGTACTTCTTAAAATAAGACCCCAAAAGTAATAACCATAAAAAGAAGTATTAAAATTAAGAGATTCTTCTCATCAAAAGGTATCCTACAGGAAACTAAAAGGCAAACCAAAATGGTAAAAGGAATTTGAACATATAAAATGAACAAAGAATTATTATACACTATATAAAGAATCTCTTTTTTCTTATTTCATTTATATGAAAATATCCCCGAAAAAATATGGGCAAAAGAACAGGCATTTCCCAGAAGAAAAAACATATATGACCAATGAACATATAAAGAGGTGCTCATATTTATTAGTAATTAAAAAAATGTAACTCAACATACAAGACTGAACTTATTTGAAAAAATTAAGAAGTCAGATAATACCAAAATTTATAGAGAAAAAACAGGAAAATATCTATCCTAATATAGATGAGGAAAGTGTTAAGATGTTAAACTTCTTCAGAAAACAATTTGGATATTCAGATATTTCAAGATTTTTGCAAGTCAACTTCTATACCAGAAAGCAATTATCATACATTCTGAACTATTTATAATAGCAAAAAAAAAACCCCACAAAACTAAGAACAATACCAATATACATGAACATGATCATGAATAAATACATTGCTATGCATTCAAACAGTGTAATGGAATAGCAGTGAAAATAATTAAGAGTTATGTTCAGCCGAAACCGGTTTGGCTCAGAGGATAGAGTGTCGGCCTGTGGACTGAAAGGTCCCGGGTTTGATTCCGGTCAAGGGCATGTACATTGGTTGCGGGCACATCCCCAATAGGGGGCATGCAGGAGGCAGCTGATCCTGATTGATGTCTTTCTCTCATCGATGTTTCTAACTTTCTATCCCTCTCCCTTCCTCTCTGTGAAAAATCAATAAAATATATATATTTTTTTAAAAAAGGGTTATGTTCAACACCTGAAGGAAGCCAAACAACTGAAAAACCTCAAAATATTGTATAGTTATGATTACATTTTTTGTTGTTGTTGTTTATCCTCGCCTGAGGATATTTTTCCATATTTTTCCACTGATTTTTAGAGAGTGGAAGGGCAGAGAAAGGGGGGAGAGAAGGAGAGAGAGAGAGGGAGAGAGAGAAACATCTATGTGAGTGAGACACATTGATTGGTTGCCTCCTGCACATGCCCTGACCAGGGCCAAGAATCAAAAGTGCAACTGAGGTACGGGCCCTTGACCAGAATTGAACCCACGACCCTTCTGCCCATGAGCCAGTGCTCTAACCATTGAGTAACCAGTGGCTAGGGCATGATTACATTTTAAATAAACTATAAATACAAAAAACTAAACTGAATGGCAAAATTGTAAAGAAAAGAAAATCCAGGATTACACAAAAGCCAGCAAAGTGCAAGGATTAAGGGAAAGGAGAATGATGCAATCAGAAATGGAGAGGCATGAGGGGGCTTCTGAGTGGTCATGCTCTTTTATTGTATGTCTAGGGTGGCGGAGAACACACGTGTTTCCTTTATATCTTTTCTGAAATGTGTATATATTTATTTATATGTTTTGTATTTGTATGTGAAGATTTTATATACGTGTGCATATATGTATGTATTTGATGTTCTGTTCAAATATTGATAGATTTTGACCACAATAATACCTGAGCAGATGTAGGCCTTTCTTGAGGATTTTCTTTTAAACACCTTTTAATTAACTTCTCGACCATAGGCCATGGGGCACAACCATATTCTTTAACTGGATCTAAAATATTCAAAAACATGCTAGACATTAGACAAATCAGAACATTTATTCTATTTCCACTCAGTGTACATAAAAGACCCAGATATTGCAAAACACTGATTTCTATAATCCTATATTAATTATGAATATACTTATCACAAAAATCTAATTTTGTTAGCATTATCTCTACTTAAGACATTATAAATGATTTATGGATTCTTATGGTAAAAAAAAGACACTAATACCAACTGAATAAAATACTATATTTTCATTCAAATAGACTGAAAACATTTTTGTTCATATAATAATTAGACTCCTATTGAAGTACTTCTTATTTGAATTTAATCCTCATGTCCCCACAGTCTGTTTGTACACATTGGTTTTTTGTAAGAGCGATGCCACTCTTCTGGTTGAAGTAAAACAGAAACCTGGAAACTTTGACTGGAAAGCTAACTGATAAGGGACATGACCTAGATTGTGTCAAAATTTTATCCAAATGAGAATAAATTTCCTTTTGCTTGGAATCTTTAAAGTCCCCCAAAAGAAGAAAGTTAAAACTATATCCCTGTATGTGGCATATAGTGTACTCTCAAAATATTTCTTAAATGACAGAGAAAGTAGAAAATAGGGGAAACAACTAAATATATTTAAAAGAGTGCTTTGTCCTGGGAGCTGAAGTAGTACTCAAAGAGTAAATGATAAAAGTTCTAGAATTTCTTAAAAAGCATGAACAATCATTCAAAATGAGACTTCAAACTCATTAACCATTAATTCTTATATTTACTATTAAAATTATTATTATAGATAATTCAAACTTCCATTCCTACATATACATTATTTCACTCCAAGACAATGAAAACACTCTAGGCAAATGGGCACATGGTAACTTTTTATGGGAACAGAAGTCACAACACATGAAGTTTTAATAGCATGATCCGTTTCTGAATATTTTTCTACATATACACCAAATAAAGCAATATTAATTTGGGATTTATAAAGAAGATTGGCTCAGCCAGTGTTGCTCAGTGGTTGAGCATCTACCCATGAACCAGGAGGTCATGGTTCTATTTCTGATCAGGACATGTGCCAGGATTGCAGGTTCAATCCCAGGTAAGGGACATGCAGGAGGCAACAAAACCGTGATTCTCTCTCATGATTGATGTTTCTACCCCTCCCTCAACTTTCCTCTCTCTAAAATTAATAAAAATATTTTAAAAATAAATTTAAAAGCCTAAAACTGCTATCATACTCATGTGATTTTTATTTGTGTCACAGACTTAAGAATATTCACGCACTAAACAATTATCCTCTGTAAAATGAATTAGGTACACAACTACAATTAAATAACTTTTTAAATGATATTTTTTTAAACCATTGAAGATAAATAAACTTACCTGGTAATTTGCCTTGTATTGCCAATTCATCAAACTCATTTGGAAACTTCAAACCTTCTGCTATTCTACCTCCAGTTGTCAAAATGTCATACAGTAGTAAACCAAATGAATAAACATCAGCCTGTTGGTTATAAATTACATTTCCTCTAGCAACTTCAGGTGCACGAAAGCCTGAAAATAAACAGATATATTAATAAATATGCCCAAATCAGAGCTCATACACCTAAGGAGACATATAATTAGGCATCTATGTTAATGAAGAGTCTGGGAGATGAGTTCTAAACTAGGCCATGTCAACTCTATAAGGAAACACCTTGATCAAGCAATTAACAGTCCTGTCCCAGGACATTTCACCCCAAGGTCAATCTTAAAGAATAATAACAGTAAACATTCAGTAATGAATTATTAAGTAATGTTTCAAAATTAAAGAAATGAAACTTAATAGAAAAAAATCTCTATTATTTTTCTCATTCCTAATAATTACTATTCTCAGGGAAGCATTTCAGAGGAAGGGGCAGGAGGGAGATTTCTAGACTTCAAATCATATTAACGTAGCTAAAATTCTAATGCCTTTATTATTTTGAGAATGTGTGACTCTGTTCCCTTTACCCAATAGAAAAATAAAAATGAAACTATGTCTAAAACAAATAAAGTCCCTCTCAGGAACTTCTAACGTGTGACCAGATTGAGAACCCCTGCTCCACACCTACTGCAGTAGCACTATCAAGGATACCACCTATTAAATACATTTTCTAAAGCTCTACGTGTTATCTGATATAGAGCCGAAATTGAAAAACACTTAACTAAATAACCCTTCATCTTCCATCTATCACAGTGGTTCTCAACCTCTCTAATGCCGAGACCCTTTAATACAGTTCCTCATGTTGTGGTGACCCCCAACCATAAAATTATTTTTGTTGCTACTTCATAACTGTAATTTTGCAACTGTTATGAAGCGTATCTGTGTTTTCCAATGGTCTTAGGCGACCCCTGTGAAAGTGTTATTCCACCCCCAAAGGATCGAGACCCACAGGTTGAGTATCGCTGATCTATCACTTGACCCATAACAAATTTTCTGAAGATATTTGAATAAGGTAAGTCATTTTATTCCTTACTACTTTTGCCTGGAATGTCTCTTCTGACCCTTTTCTCCTTCCTCCTCTCCCTTCCCCTCCCTTCTCCTTCCCCTTTCCCCCTCCCCCTCCCTCCCTCTTCCCTTCCCCTTCCCCCCTCTCCTTCTCCTTCTCCTTCTCCTTCTCCTTCTCCTTCTCCTTCTCCTTCTCCTTCTTCTTCTTCCTTTTTTTCCAAGCCTTCAAGCTTATTTTTCAGATATAAGCCCAGAATCACCTTCCCTAGAAGGAAGTCCTGACAACTTACAGCTCAGAAAATCACTCGCTCCCTGGGGCTATCACCAGACCTTGAACTAGATCTGCTACTGACACTGACACAATGCTTTATGATTATTTGCTTCCAGCCTTATTTCTCCTGGCGGAATGTATGCTTCTGGATGGCAAAATTTATACTTATTCACGCACATTCCAAAATTCACTACTAGAGTAATTGTTAACATACTTGGGGCAACTGCAATGTGCCAAGCCTCGTTCTATGATATGGATTATTTCTTTTTACCCTCAATGACTCCATGAAATAGGCATGATTTTCCTCGTCACAATTTACAGCAATGAAAACTGAGCCCCAGAGAGGGAATCTTGATGAACCCCGAACAGTTATTAAGTAATAGCACCAGTTTGGTATTTGGTAAACTGTTGATAAATTATTGCCAAATTCATGAATGAATGAATGAATTAAATGAATGAATAGGATTCAAGATTTTCCTTTGGAGAATTATCATAATAATTATGTTGAAATAATTGGTAAAATATGGTTCATTGTCTAAAAACTATTTTTAAAGAAATAATTTTTTAGATAAGCTTGATTTAACAAATTATGAGTAAAGAAAAGTCATATATCAAAATTATAAGCTATTTATAAGCTATATCTTATATCACAAAGTACACAGAAACATATATTTTCTTTTTCACTTTTAGAGAAGTATGAGTAGGACATGTTACATAATCTCTATCAGATGATGGTGAATAACCAGAGACTAACATTTTTATTTACCCAAAGACTATTGTATTTCTATGGACGAGTTGAAGCCATCAGTCAGCAATGATCTCAGTCAACAGTGCAACTATCACAGGACCCAGAACTGTCACCCCCATCAGGATATAATATATCCATTTGTCTAAGTTAAAGTTAAAGGTCTCCAACTTTACTTCAAGTTGAAAGAATCCATCTCATATTTATCTTTAAAAATGTGGACACACTGCACTGTGGTCCCTGCCAGTACCTGAACTGTTTGAGTTATGAAAAAGTGTTTATGAACCTGAACTTGGCTTGCCTCATTTTTAGGTAGAGGTCAACAGTCCTCTTTTGCTGTTCCACTTTACAAATACCTCTGGAGTACGTAAATGTTAAAGTCCACATTTTAAAATAGAACTTGACAAAAAATACTCTCTCTTCGTTTTGTTTTCTTTCCCCTGGAAAGTTACATTAGTTAATTTTTTTAGCCCTACGGAATACAACAATCAAAATTACAATGTACTGGTTGCAGTTCTTCACACAGTAAGTCTAGTATCTGCACTCAGTGAGATAGACTTCAGGGTTTTCTCCATGCTCTTGACCTCACAACTGAAGACACCATTGCCATCCTGAGGGAATTGTCAAGAAAACGGTATCCCCTACCTGGTGTGCCCTCTGATGTTTTGATCCCCATTCTGCAGCAGTACTGAGCAATCCCATAGTCAGCAATCTTTGCGATGATGGCAGCATTGGGATACAGGGTGAAGAGCAGCACATTGTGAGGCTTCAAATCCCGGTATATAATCATGGCCGAGTGGAGGTATCTGCCAGAGAAAGGCACGAGTCATCTTATTAAAATGTGATTGCATTATTATAATTTTTTTCAGGAGTCCCTTAACTATGTATGTCCATTATACAAACATCAAAAATTCTGTGCTAAGTTTGACCCTCAAAGTTAAAAGATATTGTAGAAGGAAGTCCAATACTAAAAAGCAAACTTATTTCTTAAAAAGAAAAACACACATAATATCATCAAATTAGGTCAATCCTTATAAGTGATTTATACTTAAGGCACAACCACTTGAAATAAATTACCAGTTTCATATACCTTAATAATTACTTAAAAGGAATGCTCAATTCCTTCAATGATCAGATGAGTATTTTTATTAGTTTAATAAGAGTTAATGGGGTAGTGTTATAACCCCCATTTACTTAAAACTATATTGAAGTTTATCTCAGATTTTTACATTCTCTTTATTCTATTTCTCTTTTGATATTTATTTTTTACTGACTAAAATGCTTCCTAATTTTTAGAAAATATTTTCTGCTTTTCAATAGTAACAGTCAAAATAAAAACACTTTTCTAGCTTTCAATATTGTATCCTTTTGACCTATAATGTTTTGGATAAGACTTGAAATATATGAAAATTTTCCTCAAAAAAGTAATAGTGGGTGATATTCAAATCTTTCCTTTTAGACTGATTCATAACCAACTAGAGCTGAATATTGATGATAAAGTTAATAAAACTAGGTGATAAAAAAATAAAATAAAAGGTTTTTTGTTGTTTTTATTTTATTTTTTCCATCACTGCAGCCACTGTGGAAAGCATTATGGATTTAGCTCATCAAATTAAAAATGGCTGAAAATGGTTTGGCTCAGTGGCTAGAGCGTCGGTCTGTGGACTGAAAGGTCCCAGGTTCAATTCCAGTCAAGGGCATGTACGTTGGTTGCGGGCACATCTCCAATAGGGGGTGTGCAAGAGGCAGCTGATCGATTCTCTCTCATCAATGTTTCTAACTCTCTATCCCTCTCCCTTCCTCTCTGTAAAAAATCAATAATATATATATATATATATATATATATATATATATATATATATATTATATATATATATATATATATATATATATTTTATATATATATATATATTTTTTTTTTTAATTAAAAATGGAACTGTTATATGGTTCAGCAATTCCATTTCTGGGAATTTACCTGAAGAAACCCAAAACACTAATTTGAAAGAATATACACTGAGTGCCCAGATTATTATGATCTCTGAACACATAGTAATCTAATATATATATTAGAGGCCCGGTGCATGAATTCGTGCATGGGTAGGGTCCAGCCACCCTGGCCAGGAGGAAGGGACATGGGTGGTTGGCCAGCCTGCCTGCTGGTCGAACTCCTGGTCGAGGGGACAATTTTCATATTAGCCTTTATTATACAGGATATACACTGAGTGGCCAGATTATTATGCATTCAGAGATCATAATAATTTGGCCACTCAGTGGATGTACTTCTCTGTTCATTGCAACATTGTTTGTAAAAAAACTAAAATAAAGCTTTAATCTCAACCAAGTCTTGTCTATTCTGGAAACATGGCCTGGGGGCTACTACTGTGCTCCAGCTACTATAGTAAGTCAATTATTGTCCCTCCTTATACATTGACAAAATTCACACTTTCTCTAACTCTGTCTTCTCTCTTCTATGCTGCCAAATACACTATAAATCTCCATGTCATCTACAAGTTTATCATGACCAACACTGCAAGAACAATTTTTCACAGTTCTTAATAGAGATAAATATAAACCTTTTGTTTGTTTGTGTTTTTTTGGTTTAGGATCACATTATATCAGCAAATATTTATTCCATTATCTAGTACCAATCACTGGCAGAGGGACCAGGAGGAGCAGAGAGGAAGCAGTACCCTGAAATTTCCATTGCATGATGGCCCAGGTTTATGCATCATTTAATTACATCAACTAATACAGTAGGAGATTCCCTTCCCGGATGTAGTTAGGACAGTTGACATTAGGCCTATTCATTTCGGTATATGAAATTTTTGGCTGAAAAATAAGATAAATGTACTAATGAAATTGACCTTAACAATAAGGAATGGACATGAAAGAAAAATTTACTAAGGGCTTACTAAAAGGCCATGAGTCACTCTTGCCCTGTTGAAAAGAAAGCTGGGAGATTAAGAAGAAAAAAGTTAAAGCCAAGTAATACATAATTGA
>PVJN01042187.1:0-18377 GCA_004026805.1 Lasiurus borealis | reverse complement strand
TTATCCATACAGTTACTCAATTTCCTTTGATTAGAGCATTTAATCCATTTACCTTTAATGTTATTATTGATAGGTACTTTTTTGTAGCCATTTCTATACTTTATGCCTGTGTTTCTTCCTCCCTTTCTATTTCTTCTTTTTACAGCTTTCTCTTTAGTATTTCTTGCATTACTGGCTTGGTAGTGATAAACTTCATTAGGTATTTTTTGTCTGCGAAACTCCTTATTTCCCCCTTCAACTTTGATTAATAATATTGCTAGATAGAGTACAGTGTTACCTTGATATACGAGTGCCCTAACGTATGAGATTTTTGAGATATGAGCCATCAAGTGAGTGATTTTTGCTTTGAAATACAAGCAACATTTGAGATAGGAGTAATAGCATGGATCGGCTGGCTGCACACAACCCATCAGTTTACCTCGACTCAAGCGTCTCATAGTTTCCCACGCCTCAAGGTTACGGAACAAATTAAACTCGTATCTTGAGGTACCACTGTATTCTTGGACTCAGTCCTCTGCTTTGCATCCTTTGTACTTCCCTTCCTTTCCCTTCTTGCTTATGTGTTTCTGTTGAAACATCATTTGATAATCTGATGGGGGATCCTTTTTAAGTAATTCTGTCTTTCTCTTGCAGCCTTTAAGATTCTCAGTTTGTCGTTAACATTTGCAGTTGTAATTATAACATGTCTTGGTGTGGGTCTTTTGGGATTCATCTTGCTTGGGACTCTCTGTACCTGTGTAACTTTTTTCTTCCCCATATCAGGAAGTTTTCTGTCATTATTTCTTCAAATAGATTTTCTAAATCTTGCTGCTCTTCTTGTCCTCCTGGTAGCCCTCTGATATGCATGTTACTTTATTTTGTGCTGTCCCAAAGCTCCCTTAGGTTCTCCTCCTGCTTTTTTTTTTTTTCCAGTTGCTGCTCAGATTGGGCTTGTTTCTTTACCTTATCTTCTAACTCACTAATTCGGTCCTCTGCTTCTTCTAGTCTGCTGTTGAAACCTCCCATGGTGTTTTGATTGTTGCTATATCAGTTTTGATTTCTTCTTGATTTTTGCTTAGGTTGTTGATTTTCTCATCCATCTGGTGTATGTATGAACTGTATGATCATTACTCTGAATTCTTTTACTGTCATGTTGCATGCCTTTTCACTTATTTATTGGCAATTCCTTTTTTTCTTTCCTCTGGGGATTGTTTCATTGTCTCCCTATTTTAACTATCACCAGAATGTTCAAATACCGAGTTGTGGGTGCCTGAGCCATGTGCAGTAGGAGCTTCACACCACATGAGTGTCACTGAAGAACTCCGACACCAAGACATGTAGCTGCCATGGGTTGGTGGGAGCCATGCTGGTCCAAGATCAGAGTCACCACTGCTCAGTGAAGCCTTATGCACACACCTAGAATCAGGGACTCCACCTGTACCATGCTGAAAAAGATACCCTGCTGGTGTGTGCCGAAAATCAGAGTACCTTAGTGCATGCCAGGAGTCAGAGTTTCCCTGTGTCTGCACCAATAATTAAGTATCAGAGTCTCTTGATGCAGCCTTGCTCTGAGAATCGGGGCCCCTGTGTGTACATGAGCTAAGAATTAGAGTTTGGCTCTTGGTGTGCATGCACTGGGAATTAAGAATCCCAGGCACGTGTGATGAGAAACAGTCAAGTCACTGGTGCTCATTGCTGCTTCACTCACAGATAATTAGGGTCCTTGGTTTGCTTAGAGTATCAGGTTGCACAATTGCCTTGTGTCAGCAGGAGTTCCACTCCTGTGCTGTAGAAAACAGACTTCTGTGTGCGCTTGCCCAGAATCAAAGTCAGGTGGCAGTGCCGCACTCTGAGGGCATGGGGTCTGGTTGTGTGAGTGCATACTGTGGGAAACAGCATCCCAATGTCTGCATGCCCAGGCTCAAATTCAGGTAGCGCAGCTGCCCTGTGTGGGTGTGGAGTCTGGTCATGGAGTGCACATTGCAGGAAACAGCCTCCCAGTGTCCATGTGCCCAGGCTCAAATTCAGGCAGCAGAACCACCCTGTGTGGACCTGGGGTCTGGTCACACAAGTGTGCTTTGCTGGAAACAGATTCCCTGAGTCCACATGCCCAGGCTCAAATTCAGGCAACCCTGTGTGGGTGTGAGTTCTGGTCATGTGATTATGCTTTGTTGAAAACAGATTCCTAGTGTCCACACACTCAGGCTCAAATTCAGGCATGGAGCCTCACTCTGTGGGCAGGAGGTCTGCTTGCATGGGGTGGATCCAGCAGTTCCTATGGTGCTGCAATGAGCCTGTGGGGAGGGGGATAGGCTCTGTAACTCACAGAAATTTGTGGCTGGGATGTCTGGATTCTTAGTGTCTGTGAGTCTGCCACTATGGTTGCAGGTCTTTGTCCCTAGTGGCTGTAGGGTACTGGTTTGTGTCTGGGACCAGAATGGGTGGTGGTGAGGCTTAGATCCTACTCTATTTTTAAAGATGGTGTGGTCTCTGTGCCCACACTCACAAAACCCAGAGTGTGTCTGGGGTAGCTACGTGGTTTCACCATCTAAGACTGTCTGGTTTGGCAGTCCCTTAGAAGACCTGTAGGATCTAGCTATCCATAGCTCACATACACACACACCATACATGTCCACAAACTCTTCTATTGCTCCCTCATTTTCTCACACACTCTCCCTTCCTACCTTCTTGCTGGTTGCCATTTTTCCAGTCTTCCAATTACATCCTTATATATAAAAACTCAGGGTCCATAACATCCAAAATGACTGAAGTGCCAAGTGTATTGCAGGTCAGGCCCAAAGAGAGGCCTGGAGATAGAAGCAGGGTCTTATCCATAGCCTCTGTGGCAGCTGTTGATCCATAGCCTCCATGGCAGCATGCCTCTCTCTTTCTCTCAGGGCCTGGCCAGCAGCCGTGCCTCTCTTTCTCTCTTGCCTATGCTGGGGCTGCTGATCAGCCCTGCTTCTCTGATCATTCCTGTTGATAGGCCCAGTTCATATGTGAACTGTGAAGGCAGAACCTGAAGTGGGGGCTAAGGAGGGGTTTTAAGGTCAACAACTTTTTGGTCAAAGATGTAAGATAGTGGTATAATTTTTTAATGACTGGTTTGGCAATATAGTGCATATGACTGGCTATCAGTCTAGATATAGAGATTATGTATTTTTGTCTGCCAAGAATATCTCTTCCTGGCATAGAAACCGACCAATCAGAACTAAATATGGATGCAGTGAAAGGAGCCAATGGCTGCCTAGGAGGCAGAGCTTTTGATGCTGACTGGCATAGAAACTAACCAATTAGAACTTAATCTGGGTGAACTGTGAAGGTAGAACCTAAGGTGGGTGATGCAGAGGGGTTTTAAGGGCAACAGCTGTTTGGTGTAAGGTGTAAGAAAGTGGTTCAATTTTTGAATGACTGGTTTGGCAGTATAGTGGATGTAACTGGCTATCAGTCCAGATATAGTAATTATGTATTTTTGTCTGCCAAGAGCATCTCCTCCTGGTGAAAAAGTCTCCTCCCACCCCATTTAAGTAATCCTATCCCATATATAATCTATCTATATTAACAAAATAATAATATACTAATTAGACCAGGTCGACTGGCCATCTTCTGGACATCTGACTTCCTTCTGGACAAAGCCATGGTGGAGGAGGCCAAGGCAGAAGCCATTAGGGGCAATCAGGCCAGCAGGGGAGGTCAGTTGGGAGTGAGATCAGGCTTGGAGGGAAGGGCAGTTGGGGGTGACCAGACAGGAAGAGGTAATTAGGGGTGATCAGGCCAACAAGGGAGAGCAGTTGAGGGCGAGATCAGGCTGGTGGCAGGAGAGGGCAATTAGGGGCAAGATCCCCAGTGGGATTGGGCCTAAACCAGCAGTTGGACATCTTCCAAGGGGTCCCTGATTGGAGAAGGTGCAGGTTGGGCTGAGGGACCCCCTCACCACCGTGAACAAATTTTGTGCACCAGGCCACTTGTATTTTAATATGCTCTCAGAGGTTTTAAGAATAATTGTGGAAAATACTTAATTCTTATTAGGAATTAGGAAAAATCTAAGGGTTTTTAAGTAATATGTTTATATTAAAAGAAAAAATAGTCCATATTTTGGAAAAAGCTCTATAATGTGAAACTGATTCTGATTTGTTGTATAGCAAGCTTCAAACTTTGGAGCAGGGATGGGGAACCTTTTCTCTACTATGGGCTATTTAGATATTTATAACACACTAGAGGCCTGGTGCATGAAATTCATGGAAGGGGGTGTGTTCCTCAGCCCAGCCTGCACTCTTTCCAATCTGGGATCCCTCCAGTGGGATTGGGCCTAAATGGGCAGTTTTTTTGGACATCTCTTTCACAATCCAGGACTTCTGGCTCCCAACTGCTTGCCTGCCTGCCAGCCTGATCACCCCCTAACCACTCCCCTGCCAGCCTGATTGATGCTTAATGTTCCCCTGCCAGCCTGTTTGCTTCTAACCACCCTCTCCTGCAGGTCTGGTCACCCCTAACTGCCCTCCCCTGTGGGCCTGGTCACCCCTAACTGCCCTCCCCTGCAGGCATGGTCCCCTCCCTTGCAGGCCTGGATTTCCCACAACTGCTCTTCCCTACAGGCCCAGTCACCTCCAACTTCTCTCCTCTGCCAGCTTGATCACCCCCAACTGCCCTCTTTTGAAGACTGGTCCCTCCTCACTGCTCTCCCCTGCTGGCCATCTTGTGGTGGCTATCTTGTGTCCACATGAGGTAGGATCTTTGACCACATGGGGGCAGCCATCTTGTGTGTTGGAGTGATGGCTAATTTGCATATTATGCTTTTATTAGATAGGATAGAGGCCTGATGCATGGGTAAGGGCCAGCTGGCTTTTCCTGAAGGATGTCCCGGGTCAAGATAGGGATTCCCTTGGGGAATGCAGTGGCCTGGCCAAGGGGCCTGTGATGGTTTGCAGGCTGTCCACATGGCCCAAGCAGAGGCCCTAGTATCTGGGATTTATTTATCTTTTACAATTGAAATTTTGTAGCCTGGAGTAGAGCCAAGCCTCCTGCTTGCTCAGTGGTGGCAGCCATTTCTGTTAGGATTTATTTATCTTCTATAATTATAACATTGTAGTCTTGAGTGGAGGCTTGGGCTCAACAGGGTGTGTGGAAAGCTTGGCTTTCTCCATTGTTGGGGAAACTCAAGCCTACCAGCTGCTTGCTCCCTGGCCATAGCCATATTGGTTGGAGTTAATTTGCATACTCACTCCTGATTGGCTGGTGGGTATAGATGGTGGGCATGGATGATGGGTGTAGCAGAGTGATAGTTAATTTGCATATTACTCTTTTTTTAGATCAGATTCTGAAACCATACAAAATTATCAACTTAAAAATTGTCCTGCTAAATTTGTCAAACATTTAATGAACTCACACCTAATGCCTTGGCAGGGTCAGACTAAATGATTCATGGACCTCATATGATCCATGGGCCAAATGTTCCCTAACCCTGCTTTGAAGGTTTTTACTGAGTAGGACTTTCTAGTCTTGCTTTTATGGTGTAGTATTATGGTGTGTTCTTCTACTAGGAAGGCAGCCACTATCTTACCACAACATGTGGGGCAGAGCAGCAGGTAAGAGTTAAAAGTGTATATTTTATTAATAAATTATAAAATATCATAAACTTTTACTTCTGATTTCAGCTAAGTGAAGGTTTGCTGTAAAAATTTTTCCAGTATATTATAAAAAGGAAAATAAATTACCTATTGAACAAAAACCCAGAGGTAACATTTTGCATAATTAAAAAAAAATCAGGCCTAAAGGAAAATTGGGTAGGCAAAAATAAAATGGACCCCAAGTCAATTTTATAGAAGAGACTCCTTTATTAACTTTTGGTCGAGAATATGTTTATATACTTTCAGAAAACAACTCCAAGACCAAGTAGACTCCTGCATCAGAGAGGAATTGACAGGTCTGCTCCAACCAGGAAAATAAGAGGAGAAACAGTCCAGAGATGGAAGACACTGACAAAGCCTTACCATGTGAGCAGTTCCAGCTATGTGTCACTACAGGATGCCTAGGACCAAACCAGAGAGGGTCAGATCAGCATTGCCACCATTTGTCCACCATCCAAATACCATTGATGACATGTACACATAAGAAACTCTTTGATATTGAAACTGGGACTCAAAGCTATCGGACATTGAAATTGGCACTCAAACATTTTTTTTTCTCTTATGGGTTTATTTCTAGCCTATAGGGGAAAGATGTTTTTAAAGACAAGAATCAGGGGGTGGAGGTGAGGGGAAACAGATACAGAAGCAAAGAAGCAATGAACAGACTGTGATGCTACAGTGGGAAGGCAGGGGATGTGGGGGAGAGGCCCTGTAAGAGATCAACTGAAGGAGCTGTATGCATGTATATAAGCATAGCCAATGGATACAAGGCATTGTGGCAGAGAGGCAAGTGAGGGCATGTACTGGGGGTGGGGAGGGCCGGGGGAGGTCAGTAGGGAAAAAAAGGAGACATATGTACTACTATTTATAATACTTTAAATTATATAAATTATATATATATATATATATATATATATATATATATATATATATATAATAAAATTAAAAAAAACAAGTCTTTTCCTACACGTGAATATACAAATATTATTAGTATATTTAAAATAATTTGGTTCATTTTGTGATTATGTGTACACCTGTTCTCATTCAGTATTTTACCATGAGCATTTCTCTATAACTATTTTGTTTCTTTTGAAAATTACTATTACACGTATATATATATATATAAATTTATGAATTAACAATGAAAAATATTGTCCATTAACCATTGCTCACATTTACATTGTTTCTAATTTTTTATCATTAAAATGACTTGATATGTGCATCTTTGCATATAGATATACACTGAGTGGCCAGATTATTATGATCTCTGAACACATAATGATCTGGCTACTCAGTGTATATCCTATATAATAAAAGGCTAATATGCAAATTGTCCCCTTGACCAGTAGATTGACCAGCAGGTAGGCTGGCCAACCACCCACGTCCCCTCCCCCTGGCCAGGGTGGTTGGACCCCATCCATGCACAAATTCATGCACCAGCCTTTATTATATATCTCTTGAGTGGCCAGATTATTATGCATTCAGAGATCATAATAATATGGCCACTCAGTGTATTTCTCCACCTCTAATTAATTATTTTAATAGATTATTTTTAGGGAAGGATTATTTGGGTCCTCTCATATAATTTTTAAGTTGCCACATATTGTTGAATTCTATTTCATTAAGATTACACTAATAAATGCTAACACTGGAAAGCTATAAAACTACTTGTCTTATTGAACACTTACTAAACATTAGTTTTTTTACCATTGTAAGAGGAAAAGAAATATCTAAAACTTGCTTCAATGTATATTTCTTTATCTACCTAACATATTGAATATATTTTCAAGTGTTAGTCCCATTTTAAAATTCTTCTTCTGTAATCCATTTGTTGTGCGTTTTGTCCATTTTTTAATTAAATATTGTGCCTTTCTTATTAATTTCTAAGCGTGCTCTATGTAATAACATTAATCATTTATCATCTGTAGCAATCATTTATCATTGACAGTTTTTATTGGTCTTTTCAATTTATTTATAATCTTTGGATATGGAGATGTACAAATGTTATATATGTTCAGATGTACAAAACATAATGAGGTCAAAACCTCAAAGTTTAAGAAATGGTGGCTATAAAACTCAGGCTCTAGAGTTACATTGCTTGTCTTTGAATCTGAGTCCATTACTTTCTGGCCCTGTAACCACTTTGTGTAAATTGTTAAAACTCGTGTGCTTTAGTTTCACTGAGTTTAAAATGGGGACAATAATGTTTTTATGAGGATAAAATTATTTAAACTTGCAAGGAAGATACTTAGAAGAATAAGCCCCTGAAATCATGATGAGCCTGCAACCAGGGCTTGTGTCCCAACCAGGAATCGAACCATGATCTCCTAGTTCATAAGTTGACCCTCAACCACTGAGACATACTATCTGGGCAAGAAAAAAAAAGAAAAAAACTTTAAATACCTAGAAATAAATTAAATACTAACGTGCTGTATTAACTAAACTTTAAATTTAGCTAAGGTTTTGTATACATAGTCTTATAAGTTAAATCAATGATTAATTTGCTTTTATATTTTTTAAAATTATGTATCTAATAATTTTATTCATTCAGCAAATATTTATAGGACTACTACTTTGTGCTAGGAGCTGAAATTGAACAAAGCAGATAAAAATCTTTGCTCTTGGAGAATCCAAGATAGTGGCATAGGTAAACACCCACACTGCTGCCTCGCACAACAATTTCAAAACTACAACTAAAAGACAGAACGGACATCATCCAGAACCACAGGAAATCTGGCTGAGTGGAAATTCTTCAACTAGGAGGAAAGAGCAGGGCTCACAGAGACCCAGAGGAGCTGCAAAAAACTGAGGTATGGAGACAAGCACGTGGAGAGAGTGGGTGCCTGAGAACCTGGCTGGCCTTCTCTGGCGGGAGGGAGACGGAGACTCTCAAAGGCATTGAACCCCTTATCCTACGACACTAATCCCCAGATCCAGCCAAGACTGATATGGGGGTGGGGCGGGAGAGAGTTTGGACTTTGACAAGGGAGAGGTGCACGGAAATTTAGGGGAGTTGCAAAAGATCAGAAGTCTGGTGGCGTGCACATCGCTGCGCACAGAGGACCAACTGCTGATTGTGCTGCTGGCTTTCACAAGTGGGCGGAGACAGACCCTCCCAACTGTGCCACTTCTAACTTCACTAAACCCCAGTTTTGGGTGAAACCCTGGGAACCCAGACGCATACGGTCCCAGAGTGCAGGGGAGCCTGAGGGGCAGCAGCCTAGAGGCACTGTGAGAGATCCCTAGGCATGCACAAAGACCCCTCCAGCAATTACCGAGTCACGTGAGACTCAGGGGCCATGGAGGGCGGGGCCGACTAGAAGGAAAGGCAGTCCATAAGCCCTGAGACTCCACCCATCCCAAGCTCAACAGAGAGGCTTCTGCAGTTTTGTATCATAAGGCTGAATCCAACAGAGAAGTTCTCCCAGCATAGTGAAAATGCCGAGACAAGGGAAGGGATCACAAACAAAATAAATGGAGAAACACAAATGACTGGATATAGAGTTCAAAACCACGCTTATAAGGTTTTTCAAGAATATCCTAGAAAAGTTGGATAAACTTAGCGAGACCCAAGAGGAGATGAAACAGAACCAACTAGAGATGGAAAAGTTCCAACTAGAGATTAAAAAGAACCAACTAGAAATTAAACATTCACTGACTGAAATAAAAAATATTATACACAGTCCTAACAGCAGACTAGAGGAAGGCAAGAATCAAGAAAAAAAATTTGAAATATAAAGAAGCAGAAAATTGGAAAAGCAAGAAGAGAAAAGAATCCAAAAATGTGAAGATAACGTAAGGAGCCTCTGGGACAGCTTCAAGTGTACCAACATCAGAATTGTGGGGATGCCAGAAGAAGAGAGAGAGTAAGATACTGAAAACCTATTTAAAGAAATAATGACTGAAAACTTCCCACATCTGGGAAAAGAAATAGACTTACAAGTCCACGAAGTACACAGAACCCCGTATAAAAGTAATCCAAAGAGGACTATACCAAGACATATCATAATTAAAATACC
This sequence comes from Lasiurus borealis, assembly GCA_004026805.1. Taxonomy (NCBI): domain Eukaryota; kingdom Metazoa; phylum Chordata; class Mammalia; order Chiroptera; family Vespertilionidae; genus Lasiurus; species Lasiurus borealis. Next base: position 8,752 of record PVJN01042187.1, on the reverse strand, counting down.
AAGAGCAAAAGACAAAGAGAGAATATTAAAAGCAGCAAGAGAAAAACAGTTCATTACCTACAAGGGAGCACCTATACGACTGTCAGCTGATTTCTCAACAGAAATGATGCAGGCCAGATGGGAGTGGCAAGAAATATTCAACGTGATGAATAGCAAGAACCTACAACCAAGAATACTCTATCCAGCAAAGCTAACATTCAGAATTGAAGGGCAAATAAAGAGCTTCACAGATAAAAAAAAAAGCTAAAGGAGTTTATCAACACCAAACCAGTATTATATGAAATCCTGAAAGGTACTCTTTTAGAAGAGGAAGAAGAAAAAAGTAAAAGCCAAAAAATTATGAACAACAAATACCTATCTGTCAACAAGTGAATCTAAAAATTAAGTGAATTAAAAATTGTTTGATCAACAGAATAAACTGGTGAATATAATAGAATCAGGAGCACAGAAAGGGAGTGGACTGATAATTCCCAGGGATAAATGGGGAGGGGTGTACAGGGAGAGACTGGACAAAAATCATACACCTATGGATGAGGTCAATGGGAGGGAGGTAAGAGTAGAGGGAAGGGTGGGAGCTGGGTGGAGGGGAGCTATGAAGGGGAAAAAAGAGAAACAAATGTAATAATCTGAATAATAAAGATTTAATTAAAAAGAAAAAAATCTTTGCTCTTGAGAAACTTGTATTTCATTTAGTGAAAAACAATAAACAAAATAAATTAGACACAGGAAAAATATGGGACAAGGCGTGCAAAGTAGAGCAGTTACATTTTCCAATAGGTTAGCCAGTAGAGACTACTGATTTTATGTTTTATCCTGCTGTCAAAATATTACTACAAATTTAGAGGTTTAAAATAACACAAGTTTATTATTTTATTTTTTCTGTGGGTCATGTCAAGAGTCCAGGCACAAGCTACCTGGGATCTCTGCTCACAACTTCACAAGGCTGAAATAAAGGTGTTTTGGTTCTCATGGTTCTCATCTGGCACTTAGGATCATCTTCTAAGGTCATTCAAGTTGTTGCTGGAATTCAGTTTCTTGATGTTGTCAGAGTGGGGTCCCTGTTTCTTGCTAGCTTATGGCTGAGTTCACTGTCAGCTCCGAGAGGTCACCGGCATTTCATTCAAAGGAGTGTGTACACCATAGGTCAGATAATTTGGGGTCTTTTTAGAATTTTGCCAATAACAGAGAAAGTAGTATTTGAGCCGACATCAAGGAATTAAGAGAAGAAGCCATGTTGTATCTTGGGGAAGAGAATTCCAGGCAGAGAATCAGCCCTTGTAAGATTATGAAATTAAAGTATTTGGCATGTTTAAATAAGAGCAAGAATTGGGATGTAATTGTATAGCTAAACAGAAACATCAAGGATATTAGAAGACAAAATCAGAGATATAATGGAAAGCAGGGCATTATGAAGGCTTGTAGGTCATTGTATAGACTTTGACTTAAATATGAGTGAGATTGGTGCATGGATGGGGGCATTGTTAATGGCTTTGAGTGGATGAATAATATAGTCTAACACTATTAAAGATCAGAGTGCGAGGCCAATAGACCAGTTAGAAGGCTATTGCAAAAATTCAGGTGAAAGAGTATGGGGATCTTGGATTAGATCATTAACAGTGGAGGTGGTGAGAACAGGTTGTGTTTTATAGGTATTTAGAAGGCAGAACGTATAGGTTTGCCTGATGGGCTAAACATAAGATTTTATGGGGAAAGAAAGAAAAGGGTCAACATTAATTAGAAAACCTTTGGTCTGAACAATGGGAAATCAGACTCTCGGTTCACTGAGAAGTAAGAGACATCAGGTGAACCAGGTTTAGACAAAATATCAGAACACTGGTTTTGATTCGGTTAAGTTTAAGATATCTAGCTGACATCCAAGTGGAAATGTCAAGTGGACAATTGGATATGTGAGTCTGGATTTCAGAAGATAAATCTGGTTTAGAGTTATAAATATCTGAGTTATCAGTATAAATAAAAGATACTTAAAGCTAATAAGGCTAGAAGAGAAAACAAAGAGTAAGTATGTAGACAAGAGGACCAAGGACTAAGTCCAGTGGATTCCCATGTTAAGTAGTTGGGGATTTTTTTCTCTACAACCTCTCCAATACTTGTTATAGCCTATCTTATTGATAATAGCCATTCTAACAGGTGTGAGGTGGCATTTCATTGTAGTTTTGATTTGTATTTCCCTAATAGCTAGTGAAGTTGAACATCTTATTTCACTGCTGGTGGAAATGTAGACTGGTACAACTACTATGGAACACAGTATGCAGATTCCTCAATAAATTAAAAACAGAGTTACCATATGATCCAGCAACTCCTCTTCTTGGTCCAGCAATATGCACCCCTATGTTCATTGCAGTATTATTTATGATGGTCAAGACATGGAGATAACCAAAATGTCCTTTGATAGAGGTCTAGATAAAGAAGATGTGGTGCTTATATACTGTGGGATTCTACTTAGCCATTAAAAATGATGAAGTACTGCCATGTGCAACACCATGGATGGACGTTAAGAATATTATGCTAAGTAAAATAAGTCAGTCAGAAAAAGCTTAGAAAGATATGATTTCATTCATATATTGGATATAAAACTGAAACTCATAGACACAAAGTATGGTATTTACCAGAAAGAAGGCAGATGGGCGGGGTTAATTAAGGTGAAGGGGCCCAAATACAAGGTATTGGAAGATGATTTGGCTTTGGGCATTGGGCCCACAATGCAATATACAGATCATGTATTATAGAAATGTACACTTGAATCCTAATGATCATATTAACCAATGTCACTCCAATAAATTTAATAAAAATTTTATATTAAAAATAAATTAGAGAGGAGGTATAAACAAGGAGCAACTGAGAAAAGAGGAAAAATCAAGAGTAAGTGGTGACCTGAAAGCCAAGGAAAGGAATGTTGGTAATCAATTATGTAAAAAGTTGCTGATGAGCCAAAACTGGTTTGGCTCAGCAGATCTAGTGTCAGCCTGCGGACTGAAAGGTCCCAGGTTTGGTTCTGGTCAAGGGCATGTACCTTGGTTGCCAGCATATCCCTAGTATGAGGTGTGCAGGAGGCAGCTGATCGATGTTTCTCATCGATGCTTCTGACTCGCTATCCCTCTCCATTCCTCTCTGTAAAATATCAATAAAATATGAAAAAACAAACAAAGCAAAAACACTTTTTATTAAAAAAGAAAGCTGCTGATGAGCCATCTAGAACCAAGACAGAATATTGATTGGATTTAGCCATATGGAGGTCATTGGTGCACAGTTTCATTAGAATGGTGGAGATGAAAGTTTCTTGGGTGATAATTGAAATTAATAAAGAAAGAATTTGAGATAGAGAGTATAGACAATTTATTAAGCAATTTTGTTAAAAAGAAGTGGTAGAACAGGCATTAGCTAGAGGGAAGTGAAGCCAAGAGAGGTTTTTTTTTTTTTTAAGTATTCTAACTAATAAAGAGGGACTATGCTAATTAACCATCACTGTCACAAAGATAGCTGCACCCACAGCTGAGGCCAACTTCCCATAAGGAGTCTTAACAAGCAATCATCAGGGACCAGAGGCTATGCCCTCTCCTGCCCCCGTGGGGCTTGACAGGGGACCTCAGGCCATGTACCTCACCCGGAAGGGCTTGACAGGTGCCTGCGAGGTGTGCTTCCTGTCCTGGTGCTGGGCTAGGGGACCTTAGGCTGCTTCTCCCTGCTCCAGTGCTAAGCCAGGGGACATCAGGCTGAGCCCCCCACCTGGTAGGGCTTGACAGGGGACTTTAGGCCATACCACCCACATAGTGGGGCTTGATGGGGTCCTCAAAGTGTGCTTCTCATCCTGATACTGGCTAGGGGACCTCAGTCTACTCCCCCCTGCCCCAGTGCTAAGCCACGGGACCTCAGGCAGCACCTCCTGCCCCAGCACCAGGCCAGGGGACCTGAGGCTGGGCCCTTCTGCCTGGCAGGACTTGACAGGGGAACTCAGGCTGTGGGGGACCTCAAGGTGCATCCCCAGTGCTGGTTCAGGGGAACTCAGGCTACACTCCTCACCCAGCAAGGCTTGATGGGGTACCTGAGGCTACCCCCCTGCCTGGTGGGGCTTGACTGGAGACCTCAGGCAATGCACCCAACCCAGCAAGGCTTGACAGGGGGACCCCACCTGGTGGGGCTTGACGGGGGACCTTAAGGCATGCCCCCACCCTGGTCTAGGCTGGGGGACCTGAGGCTATGTCCCCTACCCAGCTTGACAAGGGTAGGACTGGCCGCATCTGGATCTAGCCCAATGGGGTGGAGGCTGGTCAGGTCTGGGTCTCACATGATTTTGAGGCGCATGTGGGTGGGCAGGGACTGGACTCTGGGTCCCTGGTGTGCCCCAGACTCTGACAGGAGGAAGGTTTTTATATATATTTTACTAATTTTCTTTCATATTTGATTCTTCTATTATAAAGAAAGGGCAAATAGCAATATTAAATTATTTCCTCTAATAATTTCATGCACTAGTCCACTAGTGTGTGTGTGTGTGTGTGTGTGTATACACATATATATATATGTGTGTATATCGTTTTGTTGATTTCGAAGAGGAAGGGAAGGGGAGAGAGACAGAAATATCAATGATGAGGGAGAATCATTGATTGGTTGTCACACTGAGGAATGAGCCTGCCACCTGAGCATGTGCCCAAAAGATAAAAGTATGTAGAAAAGCTTATTAAATTTTATGGTAACATCTATTGTGTTTTCTCAAATTGTTCAAAAGATTGTTTTTATACATAAGAATATAGTAGACAGCCTTCTAAATGTAGCTTATAAAATATTGAAGCTTATTAAAAATTGAGTTTATTAAAATGTTTCTTAAACTTATTCAACCATTTAGAACTAACTCACTTTTAACTGACCTATTAGGCAAATGTGTAATATTGCTGTAAGTTTTATATGAATCTCCTATCCGTTTTCCCATTTATTTGTGGTGAGCTGTTTCTTGGGACAGGGGAGTGGGAGATGGTTTTAAAAAATTACTTAGTTTGGAAAATGGCTACTTACATGTTTCAGTATTTTACAAAATAACTCATAAGTGATCCTGATAGGATATGTGTATTTTAGTAGATGAAAAGGGCTAGAAACCAGTCCTTAGAGAAAAGAGAATTGAATTCCTAGTCTCCATTCTACTTCTTAATAACTGTGATGTAGGGCTTCTCATTCTAATTCTTCATTTTCTTTCTATTTAAAATGGAGTTCAAAATGCCTACCAGGGCTAACTCTGAAATTTATTCTTACAAGCAAGTGAGATGTGAGGGAGGTTTATAAATAGCAAATATAATATTCTGATTTCATGTTTGGATTTGGTTTATGTTGAGACTCCAAAAGTCACACACACCTTTCAAAGGTAAGACTATTCATTGTCACCAACTACTGAAGTCCTCATATATTCTATAAGTGTGTTGAATTGTTGGAATAGTATACTGTCTCTTAAGTATTTAAAATAAATATCACCAGAAAAATCCTTGCAATTAAAAATGTATATACTTAAAATGTTATCAAAAACTTTTTATGCATTTTGATAACAAATGAACCATACTTTTTTATATATGTGTTTGGTATAAATCCACACATCAACTTGGAAGGTATAGTTTTAATGCTGCCACTGTACATTTTTTTCACAGCTTATTTATAATGTCATTAGTTATTGTTAGGTCTATTAGTCAGAAGTTTCAAATCTATAAAGTGGTTGTCATTTTTAGTAATTATTTTTTAAAATGCTGACATACAATTTAGCATATTGAAATTCAGCTTTATACACAGATTTCTCCTTCTGTTCTTTTGAAAATCAATGTGGATAATCTCAAAATAACAGTGCCTCTCTGCTCTCCCAGCATTTTAGATGTGTCATCATATTAATTTTTTGCCCTTTACTACTTCCATTAATTAATTTTGCCCTTTAACTTTTGTCGATCAATGTGGACTAAATTGTAATTGCAACATTTCTATGAAATAATACCAAATTGAGGCTGATAGTGGCATGCTGTGAGAAAGTGAGGAATATTAACATTTTTGAATTTGATTTAAAACCAGATAGACTTAGAACTAACTTTTGATTTATGTTTAAGTTCTGGCTGTGAAGAATTTTGAATATTACTTTGTGATTAAAATTTCCTTGCAGTAGCTGCTAAATAATGGTGATTTTGAAATATATAGCTTTATATTATCTATATCCCACTCTACTGTCATAGAAGGTTAAAAAATGCAATGAGGTTATGGATAAATTAAATGTCTTATGAATTACCATATTAATTTCCACAAATGGACTGAAATATTGACTTTAATATATATTACACAATATTACTAATGGTTTATTCATTAAGTGAACATATAACCATTATCTACTCTGCACTAGACAGTGTGCCAAGTGATGAGGTTAAGTGATAAATAAAATTTAGTTCCTACCTGACAGATGTGGCTCAGTGGTTGAGCGTCAACCTATGAACCAGGAGGTCACAGTTTGATTCCCACATGCCCAGGTTGTGGGCTCAATCCACAGTGGGGGATGTGCAGGAGGCAGCCAATCAATGATTCTCTTTCATCATTGATGTTTCTATCTCTCTCTCCCTTCCTGTCTGAAATTAATGAAAAAATATTTTTAAACATTTTAGTTTCCACTCCAAGAGAACCATGTCTAGTGGAGAAGATGAATACATGGGTGTATGGGTACAATAAAATTAGTGCCACCTTGGAGGTATGCATTGGGTATTATGGTAGCACAGAGAAAAGTCACATGGAACTTCAGGTGTAGGAAAGGCTTCCTAGAAGAGATGTCACCTAAGCTCTCTCATTAAAAAATTAAAATAAATTATAAATGGGATACATGGACATGTTACAATAATAAAACAATTTAGAAAATGTTGTGGTTCAAGTAACAGCATTTCCAAATGCTCAACATCCCTTTGGCTTCCTAGAGGCAAACTCTTAAATATTTTTGCTTGCAGTTTCTTTGGTGGTTTATAGATAATACTAAGTTATATGATTATACATTCTATGTGTGTTTTAGAGTTACTTTATTTTATTACATCTATAGGCTACTTTTGTGATAATAATTAATACCCTGCTACATTATTAAGAAATGGTATTGGGCTGAAACTGGTTAGACTCAGTGGATAGAGCGTTGGCCTGGAGACTGAAAGGTCCCAGGTTTGATTCTGGTCAAGGGCATATACATTGGTTGCGGGCACATTCCCAGTAGGGGGCGTGCAGGAGGTGGCTGGTTGATGTCTCTCTTTCGTGGATGTTTCTGGCTTTCTATCCCTTTCCCTTCCTCTGTGTGAAAAATCAATAAAATATATTTTTTTAAAAAAGAAAGAAGTGGTATTGTCGCCTCTACAATTTCGTTCACTATTTTACTTTCATCACTTTCCACCCTCTTATGTTTATTTTATTAAGACTGCTATCACTTGTACTTTCATATGAGAGAGCAACCAAATATTTCACCCTTCTTCATAATTTGACTTTGAAAGTTTGTATCATTCTTTATTGTCCTTCTGAAGAGCCCATCTGAATGACCTTCACTACTTCTTTGGCTTCAGTTCCCATCACTTGTTAATGAAAACCAAATATTTATCTTTATTTATTTATTTTTTTCCTCTTTATCTTATTTTTTATTTTTAAAAATATGTTTTATTAATTTTTTACAGAGAGGAAGGGAGAGGGATAGAGTTAGAAACATTGATGAGAAAGAGACATCTATCAGCCGTCTCCTGCACACCCCCCACTGGGAATGTGTCTGCAACCAAGATACATGCCCTTGACTGGAATCGAACCCGGAACACTTAAGTCTGCAGGCTGACGCTCTACCCACTGAGCCAAACTGGCTTTGGCTCTGTTTCCTCTTTAAGTGGTAATGCCTCATACCAACTTTCCCAAAGTCACTTGGGTGATATTTGTCGCAGTTGCTCCTGTGATGATGCCAGCCACCAGTATTACCCAGCTCCCGGAGGAGCTTCCTGTGCTTGCCCATGCGGCTGGGGCCATGGCTCACATGGCCTAGTTTTCGGGTCTTCCTGAGTCTGGATGCCATGTCGTGGCCAAGCTGCAATTTTATTTAATTTATAAAATTAAATCTTTATTATTCAGATTATTACATTTGTTTCTCTTTTTTCCCCTCCATAGCACCCCTCCACCCAGCTCCCACCCTTCCCTCTGCCCTTACCTCCCTCCCATTGACCTCATCCATAGGTGTATGATTTTTGTCCAGTCTCTCCCTGTACACCCCTCACCCTTTTCCCCCTGAGAATTATCAGTCCACTCCCTTTCTCTGCTCCTGATTCTATTATATTCACCAGTTTATTCTGTTGATCAAATTTTTAATTCACTTAATTTTTAGATTCACTTGTTGATAGATATGTATTTATTGTTCATATTTTTTTGGCTTTTATCTTTTTCTTCTTCCTCTTCTCAAAGAGTACCTTTCAGTATTTCATATAATACTGGTTTGTAGTTGATGAACTCCTTTAGCTTTTCCTTCTCTGTGAAGCTCTTTATCTGTCCTTCAATTCTGAATGTTAGCTTTGCTGGACAGATTATTCTTGGTTGTAGGTTCTTGCTATTCATGAATATTTCTTGCCACTCCCGTCTGGCCTGCATAATTTCTGTTGAGAAATCAGCTGACAGTCGTATGGGTGCTTCCCTTGTAAGTAATGAACTGTTTTTCTCTTGCTGCTTTTAATATTCTCTCTTTGTCTTTTGCTCTTGCTGTTTTAATGATGATGTGTCTTGGTGT
>PVJN01042186.1:0-18377 GCA_004026805.1 Lasiurus borealis | reverse complement strand
AGATCATGTGATGCTTCTCCTTCATTGACTGGCTTATTTCACTAAGCATAAGGCTCTCCAGTTCCAACCAGGTTGCTGCAAATGGTAAGAATTCCTTCTTTTTAATGGCAGCATAGAATTCCATTGTGTAGATGTACCACAGTTTTCTGATCCACTCATCTGCTGATGGGCACCTAGGCTGTTTCCAAATTGTAGCTATAGTAAATTGTGCTGCTATGAACATAGGGGTGCATAAATCCTTTCTGATTGGTGTTTGTAATTTCTTAGGATAAATTCCTAAGAGTGGGATTACAGGGTCAAATGGGAGATCCATTTTTAGTTTTTTGAGGAAACTCCATACTGTTCTCCACAGTAGCTGCACCAGTCTGCATTCCCACCAACAGTGCACAAGGGTTCCTTTTTCTCCGCATCCTCGCCAACACTTGTCATTTGTTGATTTGTTGATGATTGCCATTCTGACAGGTATAAGATGGTATCGCATTGTCGTTTTGATTTGCATCTCTCGGATGATTAATGACTTTGAACATGTTTTCATGTGTCTCTTGGCCTTCCTTCTGTTGTCTTTTGAAAAGGTTCTATTTAGGTCCATTGCCCATTTTTTTTATTGGATCGTTCATCTTCCTTTTATTAAGTTGTATAAGTTGGCTGTAGATTTTGGAGATTAAACCTTTATCAGTGATAACATTTGCAAATATGTTCTCCCATACGGTGATCTTTCTTGTTGTTTTGTTGATGGTTTCTCTTGCTGTGCAAAAGCTTTTTATTTTGATTTAGTTCCATTTGTTTATTTTTCTTTAGCTTCCATTGCCTTTGGAGCAGTATCAGTGAAGAAGTTCTTTTGGCATATATCTGAGATTGTGCTGCCTGTGGATTCCTCTAGTATTTTTATGCTTTCCCTTCTAATGTTTAAGTCCTGTATCCATCTTGAGTTTATTTTTGTATTTGGTGTAAGTTGGTGGTCCAGTTTCATTTTTTTGCATGTATCTCTCCAATTTTCCCAGCACCATTTATTGAAGAGGCTATCTTGGCTCCATTGAATGTTCATGCCTCCTTTGTCAAATATTAGTTGAGCATAGTGGTTTGGGTGGATATCTGGATTCTCTATTCTATTCCATTGGTCTATATGTTTGTTCTTGTGCCAGTACCAGGTTGTGTTGAGCACAGTTGCTTTGTAATATAGCTTGAAATCTGGTATTGAGATCCCACCTACTTTATTCTTCTTTCTCAGAATTTCTGTGGCTATTCGTGGTCTTATTTTGTTCCAGATGAATCTATGAAGAGTTCTTTCTAGATCTGTGAAGTATGTCGTTGGTATTTTAATGGGTAGTGCATTGAATGTATAGATTGCTTTGCGTAGTATGAACATTTTAATGATGTTGATTTTCCCAATCCATGAGCATGGTATGCTCTTCCATCTGTTAACATCTTCCTCTATCTCTTTTTTCAGTGTCCTGTAGTTCTCTACATATAGGTCTTTTACCTCTTTAATTAGGTTTTTTCCTAGGTATCTTAATTTTTTTGGTGCGATGGTAAATGGGATTGCTTTTTGAGTCTCTCTTTCTGTAATTTCACTATTAGTTTACAGAAATGCCACAGCTCTCTTGGCATTAACTTTGTATCATGCTACATTGCCGAATTCATTTATTAAGTCAATTAGTTTTGGGATGGAGTACTTCAGGTTTTTTATGTACAGTATCATGTCATCTGCAAATAAGGACAGCTTTACTTCTTCTTTTCCAATTTGGATGCCTTTTATTTCTTCTTCTTGTCTAATTGCAATGGCTAATACTTCCATTACTATGTCAAAGAGGAGAGGTGAGAGTGGGCATCCCTGTCTTGTTCCTGTTCTTAGAGGAAATGGTTTTAATTTTTGCCCATTGAGTATGATGTTAGCTGTGGGTTTATCGTATATGGCTTTTATAATGTTGAGGTATGATCCTTCCATTCCCACTTTGCTGAGAATTTTTATCAAGAAAGGGTGTTGGATTTTGTCAAATGTTTTTTCTGCATCAATTGATATGACTGTGATTTTTATCTCTCAATTTGTTTATGTGATGTATCACATTTATTGATTTGCAGATATTGTACCATCCCTGCATTCCTGGGATGAATCCTGCTTGGTCATGGTATATGATCTTTCTGATGTACTGCTGGATCCGATTTGCTAGAATTTTGTTGAGGATTTTGGCATCTATGTTCACGAGAGATATTGGCCTATAATTCTCTTTCATTGTGTTGTCTTTATCTGGTTTTGGTATTAGGGTGATGCTGGCTTCATAGAAAGTGTTTGGAAGTGTTCCTTCTTCTTGAATGTTTTTGAATAGTCTGAGGAGGATAGGTTTTAATTCTTCCTTGAATGTTTGGTAAAACTCTCCTGTGTAGCCTTCTGGTCCCGGGCTTTTATTTGCTGGAAGCTTTTTGATGACTGCTTCAATTTCTTTCATAGTTATTGGACTATTGAGATGTTTGGCTTCCTCCTCATTGAGTTTTGGAAGGTTATATTTTTCTAGGAAAAGGTCCATTTCTTGCAGGTTGTCCAATTTGTTGGAGTAAAGTTGTTCATAATATTTTTAACAATCTTTGTATTTCCACAGGGTCTGTTGTTATTTCTCCTCTTTCATTTCTGATTTTGTTTATTTGGGTCTTCTCTCTTTGCTTCTTAGTGAGCCTGGCCAGAGGTCCATCAATCTTGTTTATCCTTTCAAAAAACCAGCTCTTTGTTTTATTGATCTTTTGAATTGTTTCTTTGGTCTCTAAGTTGTTTATCTCCACTCTGATCTTCACTATTTCCTTCTTTCAAAGTACACTGGAATTTTCTTGTTGCTCTTGTTTTAGCTCTTTGAGTTGTAGGTTTAGGTAATTTATTACCATTGTTTCCTGTTTTTTGCAGTAGGCTTGTAGGGCTATGAACTTCCCTCTCAAGACTGCTTTTACTATGTCCCATAAATTTTGGATTGTTTTGTTGTCATTGTCATTTGTTGCCATGATGTTTTTTATTTCTTCCATGATCTCTCTGGTTACCCAGTCATTGTTCAATAGCATGCTGTTTAGTCTCCATGTGTTTGATTTCTTTCTATTGTTTTTATTATAGTTGATTTCCAGTTTTATGCCACTGTGGTCTGAGAAAATGCTTAATATGATTTCTATCTTCTTGAATTTGAAGAGACTTTTCTTATGACCCAACATATGATCTATCTTTGAAAATGACCCATGTGCACTGAAGAAGAATGTATATTCTGTGGCTTTGGGGTGAAATGTTCTGAAGATGTCAATTAATTCCATCTGGTCTAGTGAGTCATTTAGGTTTGATGTTTCTTTGCTGATTTTTTGTTTAGAGGATTTGTCCAATGGTGACAGTGGGGTATTAAAGTCTCCTACTATGATTGTATCACTGTCAATCTCTCCCTTAATATCTTCCAAGAGTGTTTTATGTATTTAGGTGCTCCTATATTGGGTGCATATATGTTTACCAGAGTTATTTCTTCTTGTTGGATTGTTCCCTTTAGTATTATGAAGTGGCCTTCTTTATCTCTTATTATGTCTTTCACTTTGACATCTAATTTGTCAGATATAAGTATTGCAACCCCAGCTTTTTTTTCATTTCCATTTGCCTGAAATACCATGTTCCATCCCTTCACCCTCAATCTGTGTGCATCTTTTTTCCTGAGGTGGGTTTCTTGCAGACAGCAGATATATGGATCATGTTTTCTTATCCAATCGGTTACCCTATGTCTTTTGATTGTAGCATTTAATCCGTTTACATTTGAAGTTATTATTCATAAGTAATTATCTGTTGTCATTTTTAGTCCTTACCCCTGAGTTCCTTCTTCACTTCCTCTTTCTTTTTATTATAGCAGATCCTTTAACATTTCTTGCATTGCTGGTTTGGTGGTAATATATTCCCTTAGTCCTTTTTTTGTCTGTGAAGCTTTTGATTTCACCTTCAATTTTGATTGAGAGTCTTGCAGGGTACAGTATTTTTGGATTCAGACCCTTCCTTTGCATGACTTTGTATATTTCATTCCATTCCTTTCTGGCCTGATGAGTTTCTGTTGAGAAGCCAGTAGCTAGTCTTATGGGGGTTCCTTTGTAGGTAACTTTCTGTTTCTCTCTGGCTGCTTTTAAGATTCTTACTTTGCCGTCAGTGTTTGCCATTTTAATTATAATGTGCCTTGCTGTCTGTTTGCTAGGGTTCATTTTACTTGGGACTCTGTGAGCTTCTTGGATTTGTGTAGGTTTTTTCTTTCCTATATTGGGGAAATTTCCTGTCATTATTTCTTCAAACACATTCTCTAATCCTTGTTCAGTTTCCACTCTTTTTGGAACCCCAATTATGTGGATGTTTTGTTTCATGTTATCCCAAAGTTCCCTTAGGCTCTCCTCTTGCTTTTTAACTTTTTTTTCTAGAAGCTGCTGTACTTGGGTATTTTTCCTACCGTGTCTTCTAGCTCACTGATGCGGTCCTCTGCTTCTTCTAATCTACTTTTGATGCTTTCTGTTGAGTTCTTTATAGCAGTGATGTCATTTTTCATTTCTTCTTGTTTATTCTGCACCTACTCTAGGTTCTTCTGCATTTCTTCTTGCTGCTTCTTCATCTCCTCTTGGGTCTTCTTCATTTCCTTTTGGCTCTTACTCAGATTGTCGATTTTGTCTTCCATTCTTTGCATCCACCTTATGATCATTTCTCTGAACTCTTTCTCTGGCAGCCTTATTTCTGCTTCTATTTCGTTAACTTCCTTTTCTGGTGAAACCTGCCTTTCTGTCTTATGTGGGCTGTTTCTTTTTCTGCCCATGGTCTTTCTTTTCCAAGTGTCTGGTTATGTATTTCTCTCACCTATGTTGATTGAAAGGCACAAACTACAACATGACCAGGTGCAGCACACAAGGCACTTTCCATGTGCTCTGTGGATCTCTGATTCCGCCACGTGTCTGTGCTGACTGGAGAGCAGAGTTCTGGGTCCCCGGGTCCTTGGCTGCTCAATGGGTGCCCCAGCTGCCGGCTTCAGACTGCCGCAGACATCCACCTCCCTCTGCAAGATGGCGAGGTCTCCGCGTTTGCGCTGGTGGCTCCGGAGGACAAAAACCCCGTGGCAGTGGGGCTGCCCGGCCGGGAGGGCCCCGTCCAGCAGTCCCCCACCTTCTCCTGGAGGGTAACTGACTCCCAACTTGCCAACAAACACTCCCAGTGCGACTCTCAGTCGCTCTCTCTCCCTCTGTCCAGCAACAAAGGTGTCTACTCTGCCGTCATTTTCTCTCCCCCCCAATTCATTGTCATGCTGCACTGCCTGCATGTGTTTAAATGTTTTTGAGTGTTTTTAATTATAGTTCATCTCTAATTTCATTTCATTGTGATTGAGAAGATGCTTGATATGATTTCAATTTTCTTGAACTTGCAGACACTTGTTTTGTGTCCTAACATGCAGTCTATCTTTGTGAATGACCCTGTACATTTGAGAAGAATGCATATTATGCAGCTTTGGGGCAAAATGTTCTATAAATGTCAATTATATCCACTGAATCCAATGTGTCCTTTAGAGTCACTGTTTATTTTTTTAATTTTTTGTCTAGAAGATCTATCCAGTGAAGTTGGTGGGGAGAGGTTTAAGGTCCCCTAGTATGCCAATGGTGTGGCTCTATTGTTGAGCATCAACCTGTGAACCAAGAGGTCACAGTTTGATTCCCAGTCAGGGCACATGTCTGGGTTGGGGCTCAATCCTCAGTAGGGGGAATGCAGGAGTCAGCCAATCAAGGATTCTCTCTCATCACCAGTGTTTGCATTTCTTTCTTCCTCTCTCTCTCTCTCTGAAATCAACAAAAATATATTTTTAAAATCCCCTAGTATGACTGTGTTGTTATCAATCCCTCCTTTAAAGCCCTGTAGAAGGCTTTTTAAAAATATATATTTTGGTTCTCCTTTATAGGGTTCATATATGTTTACCAGAATTATGTCTTCTTGTTGGGTTGATCCCTTTAGTGTTATGTAGTAACCTTTGTTGTGTCCTATGATAGCCTTCATTTTTAAGTCTATTTTGTCAGATATGAGAAATGTTACTCCAGCTTTTTTATTGTTTCTATTTGCATGGGAGATTTTTCCCATACATTTATTATCATCCTGTGTTAGTCTTTTGTTTTGAAGTGGGTCTCTTGTAGACAGCATATAAATGGATCATGTTTTTATATGCATTCAGCTATTTTATATATATATATATTTTAATGTTTCTCTCTTTTTTAAAAATATATTTTATTGATTTCTTACAGAGAGGAAGAAGAGGAAAAGAGAGTTGGAAACATTGATGAGAGAGAGACATTGATCAACTGCCTCCTGCACACCCCTTACTGGGGACATGCCCACAACCAGGATACATGCCCTTCACCGAAATTGAAGCCGGGACCTTCCAGTCCGCAGGCCGATGCTCTATCCACTGAGCCAAACTGGTTTCGGCTATTTTATATTTTTTGATTGGAGCATTTAATCAATTTACATTTAAGGTTATTATTGATAGGTATTTATTTATTGCCATTTTAATTCTGCATGCCTAAGTTTCTCTCTCTATTTTTTCTTCTCATTACAGCAGTCCCTGTGGCACTTCTTGCAATGCTGGCTTGGTGGTGATAAACTCCTTTAGCCTTTTTTTCCATCTAGGAAGCTCTTTACTTCACCATTTATTTTGAATGATGGCATTGCGAGATGTAGTAGTTTTGGTTTCAGATCCTTGCTTTTTATTACCTTTAGTTCTTCATGCCATTCCCTCTAGCCTGTAGAGTTTCTGATGAGAAAGCAGATGACAACCTTATGGGTAACAAATTGCTTTTCTCTTGCTCTCTTTAACGTTTTTTCTTTGTCTTTAATTTTTGGCATTTTAATTATAATGTTTCTGGGCATTTTAGTATGAACCCTGTTTGGGTTCTTCTTGTTTGGGATTATCTGTGCTTCCTGTACTTGTGTGACTTTTTCCTTCACCATGTTAAGGAAGTTTTCTGCCAATATTTCTTCAAGCATATTCTCTATAGCTTCTCCTTCTGGTACACCTATTATGCAAATATTGTTACATTTTATGTTTTTCCACAGCTCCCTTAAGCTGTCCTCTTGTTTTTCTAATTTTATTTTTTGTTCTCTGATTGTGTCATATTTTTTTCTATACTATCTTCTAATTCACTGATCTGATCTAATCTGTTGTGTATTTCTTTATTAGTGCTATGTCATTCTTCAAAGTTATTATATCTTTTCTTATGCTTTTGAGTATCTTTTCCATCATTATTCTAAACTCTGTCTGAACATTTCTTATCTCCATTTCATTTAGCTCCGCTTCTGGAGAATTCTCTTGTTCTTTTGTTTGCGGGGTTTTGTTATGTTTTTTCATCTCCCTATTTTGGCTTTCTGTTTGGGTTTGTGACTATGTGTTACTCAGATCTACTACACCTTCCAATCTCTAGTTCAAGAGAGTGTCAAACACTGTTTCTGGCTAATTAGATCAGGCAAAGATGCAAATCCTTCAGAGACCTGGCTCTACCTTCAGACTGATTGGATTCAATCTTGAGTAACCTCAGGCAATGGTCAATAGGTGGGGTGAGAGGTTTTCCAACAGGGTGGGGCAATTGTTTCTTCCCGGAGGCTAATTGTTTGATTCTCTCTCTCTCTCTCTCTCTCTCTCTCTCTCTCTCTCTCTCTCTCTCTCTCTTCCTTTTGATTCTCAGTCTCTTAATGTGTCTCAGAAACTCCACAGGGTAGGGCAAAGGGTTTTCCAATAGGGTGGGTCAACTGTCTTTCCCCCTAGGCAAAAATTGCCTGAATAGCAAAGGTCTACCTGATAAAGATGACCTCTGCAGTGTGATAGAATGACTAAGCACAGGAAACTGGGATGTCTGCCTTCCAATCTCTAACCCCAGATCCCCACCCTGGTTTCTGCTCACACAGATCCAATCCACTCTTCCCTCCCTCTGGCAGAGTACAAAGTGAATGGCTGCACATGATATTTTATGTGTTTGTCCTTTAAGAAGATGCCTTCATTTCCTGACAGACAGAAACCCTGCTGCTTTTTATAGCCAGATGTTATATGGGCATCCTTTTTCATTCTGGTGTTTTCTTCTGGGGGGCAGGGCGGGGGAACTTGGGGATGAGACCTCAGAGTTCTCAATGGCAGCTCCTCATAGCTGAGATATCTCTCTGGAACTTTAGCAGCTGTCTATGGGAGCACAACCAACCTTTTCATGTCCCCGCCCTTCCTGCCAGTCTCTATGTGGTCTCCACTTTCCATTCATTATCAGGGTTCTCTCCAGCTAGTCTTTAGTTGATTATTTAGGATTTTTTTTGTGTGTGTGTATTTTAGTTGTAATTCCAGTTTGGTCCTTGGAGCATGTCTGTGTAGCATCCACTTACTCCACCACCATTTTAAATCTCTCTTCACACAAAGAGATACAATGGATCCCTCAGTTAGGAACCCCAAATCAATGAAATATAATTCAACTTAAAAAGGCACTTATTGAGGACTCTGTGATGTCTATAATTCTAGACTACTAGGTTAAGTTTCCAGGTATAGAAATCCACTTATTGTACTTCCCTAATTTCTGCAATCAAGAATATATGCACAGATTTCTCCATCAGCCATAAATGGAGCTGAAGTGTACCCTGAAGGTCATCCAGTTCTTGCTCTGCTTGTCTACATTGCAGAAAGTTGAAAATTATAGTATGTCCCTTTTATCTCACCCCTTTCCAAACCTCAACTTCTAGATGATGTTTTGTTAGGCAGTATAGATAGATGATAGGTCAGGGGGAAAGGAAGAGAGTGGTGTGAAATGGGGAGTCATCTCACCAACTGAACAAAGAAGTCAGTGGTCTTGCCAAGATAAATTCACCAGATGTTCTTATAAATTCTGGCAAAAGCCACAATAATGTAAAAGGGAGACCTTAAACCTAGTCTCTTGTCCAAGATATTCAGCAGGGAAACCTTGAATCCAATAGTAGAGGAAGTATAAAACCCTTGAATCCCCACTAGGCAGGAGGCTCAGACTACCCGAGTTGCCCACTTGGGCTTTATGCCAAGTATATTCTTTTTTATAAATATATTTTATTGATTTTACAGAGAAGAAGGGAGAGCAATAGAGACTTAGAAACATTGATGAGAGAAAAACATCGATTAGCTGCCTCATGCACATGTCCTAGTGGGTACTGAGCCTACAGGCAAGGTACATGCCCTCAACCAGAATTGAATCCAGGGCTCTTCAGGCTGAAGCCAACGTTCTATCCACTGAGCCAAACCAGTCAGGACCCAAGTATTCTTAATAAATTTGCTTGCTTTGTTTCAACACTGCTTTCTTTCACTTCTATGAATTCTTTATTGCTAGTGTGACAGTCCCCTCTAACTCAAGCAGCTCTCTGGTAACAGTTCTCCTCATTTTTTTCTCTATTACTACCTTTGAAAATTATGACAAGTCAAAATCTCCCATAGATTTTGAACATAACTCCCAGTAGCATAGCAGGTTGTAATGGATAGATTCCCACAGCTGCAGGTATTTGCTATTGGTGATTTACAGCTGAGTCCCCTTCTGAATAGCCTTGAACAAAGAGGTTACCATGCACAAGTTATATCCCCTTCTCCAAGCGGCCAGAATCAAATGTATTTAATAGAGAATACAAAAGCCATACCTTATTTTATTGGGAACAACTGTGCACTGCTATCAAGCATTCTATAAGTTTAGCTGTTACAAGGGCATTAGAGTTCAACTTCTCTCTCTTTCTGCCCAATTCTGCTTTCCTTATTCCTGTGCACGTATTGTTCCTAAGAAGACTCCCCACCAAAAAAAACCCCACAAAAACAACAAAAAACAAACAAACAAAAAAAAAACCAACTAAAAACAAAAAATCCCTGGAGAAAACCTGAGGAACCAAGATGGTAGGTAAATGCTGGTACTTGCTGCGTCCCAAAGCCACATCAAAATTACAGCTAACAACCATCATTCAGAACCACATGAAATCTGGCTAAATCCAGGAAGTCCTACAACTAGAGAAATAAAGAAGAAAGTGCATTGATACTGATGCAGCTGGATCTCACAGCCAATTTCTCCCAATGATGCTAATAGCAATCAAGGCTCAACTACAATAAGACTGTGCACATAGCCCACACAGAGGTGCACCTCGATTGCCCAACTCAGGTGACATGGGTGGCTGAGCCACTGGACCCCACAGGACACCTATTACACAAGGCCACTATCAATTCCAGGAAACATAACAGCTCTACTTAATACACAGAAATAAACAGAGAGAAGCAGCCAAAATGCAGAAACAAAGAAACACGTTATAAATGAAAGAAATGGAAGCAAGCAAGCTAATGAATACAGAGTTCAAAATAATGGTTTTAACGTTACTGAAGGATCTTAATGAGAGCTTCAGGGGACTTAATGAGAGCTTTAAGGGGTTTAGTAAGACTTTCAAGTATCTCAGTGAGAATGTCAAAGACAAAAAAGACCAGTCAGAAATTAAACATACATTAATTGAAATAAAGAATAATTTACAAGGTTTCAATAGTAAAGTAGAGGATTCTGAGAATCAAATCAATGATTTGGATTATGAGGAAGCAAAAATCAGAAATGCAAAAGTGCCAGAAACCAAACATTGTCTCACTAATAGAAAGATGTGAACAGGAGACCAGAAGGCTGGTCAACCTTAATTGCTCTGAAAGGTCAGAGCTAATCACTCACTGTTTAGTTGAAACATTGTTAGCTGAAACAGCCTCTACCTGTTTTGTTTCATGTTAATTTCTGTTCTTGTAATTTCCTGCCTAAAGGCTATGAGTGTGTCCCAAAGTCTTAATAAAAGGGAGAAAAAGGCCAGAGCAAGAGGTAGTCCTTTCCACTAAAGGAAGGCTCCCCGCCTGGTCCTCCAATATTGCCAAATTAATACTTTTCCAGTCTCTCTTTTCATTTGCGTGCGGCCTCCTCCAGAACCCAAACCCTGAACTGGGAACCCTGAACCACGCGGGACATGGAAAGGGGCTCCCACACAAAAGAAAAAAGATTAAAAAATATGAAGATAGTGTAAGGAGCTTCTGGGACAACTTCAAGTGTACCAACATTTGCATTATGGGGGTGCCAGAAGGAGAAGAGAGGGAGCAAGATTTTAAAACCTATTTGAAGCCGAAACTGGTTTGGTTCAGTGGATAGAGCATCGGCCTGCAGACTGAGGGGTCCCGGATTCAATTCTGGTCAAGGGCATGTATCCTGGTTTCGGACACATCCCTAGTAGGGGGCATGCAGGAGGTGGCTGATCGGTGTCTCTCTCTCATCGATGTTTCTGGCTTTCTCTCTCTCTCTCTTCCTTCCTCTCTGTAAAAAATCAATAAAATATATATATTAAAACACACACACACAAAAAAAAAACCTATTTGAAGAAATAATGACTGAAAATTTTCCACACCTGGTGAAAGAAATAAACTTACAAGTCCAGGAAGCACCCAGAACCCCAAACAAAAGGAATCCAGGGAGGATCACACCAAGACACATCATAATTAAAATGCCAAGAGCAAAAGACAAAGAGAGAATCTTAAAAGCAGCAAGAGAAAAACAGTTACCTACAAGGGAGCACCCATATGACTGTCAACTGATTTCTCAACAGAAACTATGCAGGCTAGAAGGGCATGGCAAGAAATATTAAAAGTGATGAATAATGAGGACCTACAATTAAGATTACCTAGCAAAGCTATCATTTAGAATTGAAGGTCAGATAAAGAATTTCACAGACAAGAAAAAGCTAAAGGAGTTCATCACCACCAAATCAGTATTACATGAAATATTGAAGGGTATTTTTTAAGATGAGGAATAATAAAGAAAAAAAATAGATAAAATATGTTAACAATAAAATGGCAATAAATACATATCTATCAACAATTGAATCTAAAAATCAAAATAAACAAGAAATCTAATGAACAAAATAAACTGATGAATAAAATACAATCAGAGACATGGGAACATGGAACAGACTGATAAATCTCAGAGGAAAGAGTTTTGCGGGGAGGGTGTCAGGAAGATATTCTCCAAAGATCTTATATGCACACCAGTTTATACATTACCTATGGACACAGACCATAGAGTGGTGAAGGCCTGAGGTGGGGCAGGAACTGGGTGGAGAGGGGGCAATGGAGAGAGGAAGAAAGTGACATTTGTAATACTTTCAACAATAAAGATTTTTTTAAAAACAACCCGCATGTATATCAGCATCTAGGACTCTTTTTTTAGGGAACCTGTGCCAAAGACATAGATTTTTGAAATATCTCTTCAGTAACCTAGATTCGTCAGCAAACTTCTAGATTTGTTGAGATAGGTTTTTTCCTATTACTTGAGGAAAATGTAGCCTGAACTGCCTTTTTCCAGACAGATACATAAACTTCACAGAGGCAGGAGACTGAGCAGTTTCTGGAATGTGAGAAGAACTCTCCAGGGTTGGTTACACTAAGTGGGATGACCAGTCCCTGGCAGGTGCCTGCAATTAATCTTTCTGTTCCTCAGTATAATGCAGATGGTCCACGGAGATACAAGATTTCTGCATTGCCTTGGGCTAACCCAATTCTAACTACGAAATAGTCACTCATTACTTGAAGGAATCCTAAAAAACAATTTCACCCTCTGCTAGGAATAAGATTTTCTCTGTCTTCTTGTAGGCCTCTTTCTTATTACCCTCCCAACTACTTTTGTAAGACTAAAAGCTGTTCTTTGGAATCTTGGGAGTGAACCTTAACACCTCTGATTCACAACCACTCAGTCCTGTGGAATGTGACTAACATCTCCTGTTGCCAGCTGTTGCCCATTCATCTCTGCTTTGGCTTTCTGCCTTCTTTCAACCTAACTGCTAAGTGGGAAATGAGAATAAAGTGTAGGGTAATACTGATATGTATGGAGTTCCTACGGTGTACCCAATACTGTATGGATATTTCACATTATCTCAATAAACCTCACAAATAACTTTATAAAAATACATATAGATATAGATATTATATCTCTATATATCAATATCTTCCCTATCCCCAGAATATTAAGATTCAAAATTTAGTTATTCGAGATGTGTAATCTCTCCTCTTTAGTAAGTTATCAATCTCAGCTAGGTTTGCATAGGATTGTGAAACAGTGTTATAAATTAATTCTAATGTTACTAATTTAATATTGATAGAACTTGGTTTGATGGTGGTCTAGATATCTAACCTTGAATATCCCCTGATTTTGCTCCTAAATGCTTTACAGACCCAACCGTAGATCAGAGGAGGTATCTGAAACTGAGAAGGTATCCTTAACAGCTGACCAACATTCTTGTATCACTGCTTTGTAACTAACTAATTAATAAATCCATTTAATAAGTATTTACTGCATCTTTATTGCCTACAATGTGCAGGAAATATTTTTAGGGATACTATGGCCCAGTAATGAAGAGCATAGGCTCTGAGGTCAGACTACTTGAGTTTTAATCGAGGCTCCATTTGCTTAGTGATCTACCAGGTATCTGCTGTACTAGATATTAATCTTTTAGGTCCCCATGTTTTCACTTAGAGATAAAGAATACTTACTTCATTAGGAGTAGTTGTGAAGTTTAAGAGGGATTTTCCATGTGAATGTTATCCTCATAATTAGCTAGTTAATATTAATAAAGGAAAGAAAACAAACATTGTAAAAAGTCAGACATTATAAGCATGGTCACCTGGGAATTTTCACCAGGAAGCTACAGCTTCACACAGCATTGTTTATCCAAGGAAATTAACACTTCTCACTCCCCCACTCCTATACTGGATTGTTGCTGGGGGGGGGAGGGAGAGGAGGGAGGAGCGGGGTGGGGGAGGGGGCGTGGTAAGGAGTAGGGGTAGGGAGAGATAGGCACATATGAAGTACAAGTTGGGGTGGCCCAGGGGAGCTTTTGTCTGTTAGTCTAGCCTGGGGAACAATGGATTGGCTAAGAGGTAACCCCCATGAGATGCATGTAAAATCTTGGAAAGTTAATTGGTTTGAAGAAGCTCCTGATTAAAATCCCCAGACAGAGTTCCCTCTTTCTGTTCCCTCTCTCTTGTTCTCTCGCTTGCTCACCTGTGCGCTCACATGTTCTCTCTCCATAGCCATGTGGTCTTAGCAGCCATATGACCCATAGCTGTGTGGACTCCATACACAGGATGCTGGACTGGACTGGACTTTAATATGGAGCAGAAACTACGGGCAGTGGCCTTGATTCTGGCCCTGCTGAAGACACAGTTGGACTTTCTCCATGACAGGATGGAGGGAAATGGAACATTGGAAACCCAGGGGTTTATTCCCACCCAAATGAATATTACTCATCCTCTCATGCAAGTCTCAGGAAATTCTTTTCCTTGGACATCACAAGAACTACACTTCTACAGATAGCATGAAGAGCTTAGTACACAAACAACTGCTTGATCAATGGTAGCTATTCTCTTATTGGAGAAACACGGTGACTGAAGAAGGAATCCCAATTCAGGAAATACAGAATCAAGGAGGAGAGATAAGATGTATGCACAAATAACTATAACAAAAATTTAGAAAATGATGCATGATACGGAGGTAGAAATCATGTGTAATAAAAATTAGAGGAAGGAAAGATTACTTCTAGGTGAGGAAATCAGAGCATGGATAAAATAATATTCCATTTGATGGATGATATGCACACCATCTAATATTGCATCTGTAAATGGCAATCTTGTAAGCCAATAAGAATTATTGAAAGTTTAAAATAATGCCAAATAGACTCCTGGAGCAGATTTCTGGAATACAGCATTATGAGGCTGGCTACCCACTGAAGTGACTATGAAATCCAAATAGGCAATACACATTCATCCCATAGGTTTTGTTTTCCAGACAGTTCCATGAGGATAATTCTTATCCAGGGAAAACTTCTGTCTAGGTGACTTTGATCAGGACTAGCTGTGGAAAAGACTCCAAATTAATGATAATTAGCAAGAGTAT
The DNA here is from genome assembly GCA_004026805.1 of Lasiurus borealis. Taxonomy (NCBI): domain Eukaryota; kingdom Metazoa; phylum Chordata; class Mammalia; order Chiroptera; family Vespertilionidae; genus Lasiurus; species Lasiurus borealis. Next base: position 3,428 of record PVJN01042186.1, on the reverse strand, counting down.
ATATATATATATATATATATATATATATATATATATATATATATTTTTTTTTTTTAATATATATTTTATTGATTTTTTACAGAGAGGAAGGGAGAGGGATAGAGAGCTAGAAACATCAATGAGAGAGAGACATCGATCAGCTGCCCCCTGCATGCCCCCCACTGGAGGTGTACTCGCAACCAAGTTACATGCCCCTGACCAGAATTGAACCCGGGACCCTTCAGTCCACAGGTCGACGCTCTATCCACTGAGCCAAACCGGTTTTGGCAGCAAGAGTATATTAAGTGTCAACTATGAGCCCTAAACTATAGTATGAGATAGGATTTAAAAAAAAAAGATATGACCCCTTACTCAAAGGAGTTAGAAAGATAAGATTAACATACAAAATTATTTTATAACATTTTTTCCTGGTTTTTAAAAGCAATACAAGTTCACTGTAGAAATCACAGAAAATATGTAGAGGAAAAACAAAATCATCCCAAATCTTATTACCCAAGATTAACCATAGTTAACATTTTTAATTATAATTTTTACAACCCTTCCACCCCAGGCATACTATCCCTCACCTCACATTTACTGGTACTCATAGGAGGAGGTCCTTGTGCAAGTACATCATAGATCATAAATTCTCTTATTTCCTCTCCGTGTGTATGTGTGTGTGTGTGTGTGTGTGTGTGTGTGTGTGTGTGTTTGTGTTTAAAAGCTACTTTAGGTTCTCAGTGTAGCCATCAATCAACAGACAGCTCTGTAAAGGCTCCTGTTTCTCGTGGTAGGCCTCTTGACCTGTGTTACCACTGAGGGGAAGAGGAAGTGACTGACATACCTCTGCACAAAAAAATGTAAAGCTATTCCCATTTGGGCATGGCAGGATTAGTAAATATTATCTTGCATATTAGAAAATGGTTTTCTTCTATAATGTAGTTCCAATCTTTACTGTATTTGAGAGTTAATATTAATTGGGTTTGCCTGTGTGTGTGCATGCATTTGTGGCATGTGTGTGTGTTTGTGTATAAGAAGCATATTTACACACAAGCATACTGAAACACACTGCATCTCTCAATGGCAGTGAGATCTTAAAAAGAACTCGAAACCCAACCAAGACCGGTTTGGCTCACTGGATAGAGCATTGGCCTGCGGACTGAGGAGTGCCAGGTTTGATTCTGGTCAAGGGCATGTATCTTGGTTGCAGGCACATCCCCAGTGGGGGGAGCGTGCAGGAGGCGGCTAATCAGTGTCTCTCTCTCTCATCGATGTTTCTGACTCTCTGTCCTTCTCCCTTCCTCTCTGTAAAAAAAACAATAAAATATACTTTTTAAAAAAGGCATGCTTTGCTTAAAAAAAAAAAAAGAACTTACAGCCCACTTTGGATGGATCTGCTGAAGGGAAATCCCCTTGTGATGGTAATCTAGACTAGAGATCCTAAACTCGGAACCCCATACAGTGTTGGTCCATAGAGTGTTTAAATGGGAAATTAGTATTTAATGTGAAACCATCAGGTGATATCACATAAGACTTTGAATTTATAGCTTCTATTACAGAAAGGAAGGAAGGAAGGAAAGAAAGAAGAAAGGAGGAAGAATCTGGCAATCCTGGGTTCCTTCATTCTTTTCTTTAATTAAAGAAATTAGCCATTTGGTAGTCATATTTTTCCCAGATGGTTATTAATTTTTGGGGGATGGTGGGCTTTTTGATGTTTGTTTTTATTTCTGTGCAGAAGTTTTAAATTCTGTCATTAAATTTATTAATCATTGATTTTATGGCTTTTGAATTTTATATCTTGCTTAGAAAGATTTCAATCACCTGTTTTTAGTTTTCTAGGCTGGACATAACAAAATACTACAACAAAAATTTATTTCCTCTTAGTTCTGGAGCCTAGAAGTCCAAGATCAAGGTGTTGGTTTCTTCTGAGGCTTCTGTCCTTGGCTTGTAGATGGCTGCCTTCTCCCTGAGTCCTCACATTGTCTTGTCTCTGTGTGTGTCTATTTTCAAATCTCATCTTTTATATTGACACCAGTCAGATCGGATTAGGACTCATCCAAATGACCTTTAATTTAATTACCTTTTTTAAGACTCTATTTCAAAAAACAGTCACATTCTATACTAGGAATTAGGACTTTAACATATAAATTTTGATGGAACACAATTTAATCATAACATAACTCAAGATAATTTTTTAAAACTTTCCTATGCTTATTCCAGTACTTTTATGGTTTTATTTTTAACATCTAAATATTTGATCCATCTGGAATTTGTTTTGGTATAAAGAATGAGGTAGGAATCAGATTAAGCTAATCTTTCCCTGTTATTTTTCTTTTTCAGAAATTTTATCATTAGTTTTGCACATTTGTTTTTCAGCATTTACTTTAGTATTTCTTTGTCTAATTCTAAAAATATTCTAATATTGGGATAGGGTCAAATATATAAATGACTTTAGGAAGATTTTTACATGCTTATATTATTGAGACTTTATATGTCTACATTGTTTCTTAGCATCCTTTAATCTTTTGTACTTGAATTTTTAACCATGTACATGTATTATTTTCTATAATTAGAAAATTCATTTTCATTCTAAAAAAAACAAAAGAAATGAATATAGGAGGAGCCAAGATGGCGGCATAGGTAAACACCTACACTGCTGCCTCGCACAACAATTTCAAAACTACAACTAAAAGACAGAACAGACATCATCCAGAACCACAGGAAAGCTGGCTGAGTGGAAGTTCTACAGCTAAAAGGAAAGAGAGGGGCTCAAAGACACCCAGAGGAACTGCAAAAAGCTGAGGTACGGAGACACACGAGCTGAGAGAGCGGGTGCCCGAGTACCTGGCTGGCTTTCTCTGACGGGAGGGAAACGGAGACCCCCAACGGCATTAAACCCCTTATCCTACGACACTAAACCCCAGATCCAGCTGAAACTCATACGGGGGGAGTTTGGACTGTGAAAAGGGAGAAGTGCACAGAAATTTAAGGGAATCGCAAAAGATAGGAGGTCTGGTCACTGTGGTGCGCACGCGCACACACAGGGCGCCGGCGCCACTCTGAGGACAGATTGCTGATTCTGCCGCTGGCTTTTGTTATTGGGCGTGAGACAGACCCTCCCAACTGTGCCACTTCTGAGTCCACTGGGCCCCTGTTTCGGGCGAAACCCTGGAGACCTAGACTCGTGTGGTCCTGGTACGCAGGGGAGCAGGGGAGCTGGAAAGGCAGCGGTCTAGAGGCACTGCGGGCAGGTGCGCACAAGGACCGCTCCAGCGATTACCCAGTCATGTGAGACTCGGGGGCCGTGGAGGGCGGGGCCGACTGGAAGGCAAGGCGGTCCCTTAAGCCCTGAGACTCCACCCATCCCAAGCTCAACAGAGGCTTCTGTGGTCTTGCAAATAAAAAAGTTTCCCTGACATAGTGAAAATGCCAAAACAAGGGAAGGGATC
>PVJN01042185.1:0-18372 GCA_004026805.1 Lasiurus borealis | reverse complement strand
GTGATGAATAGCAAGAACCTACAACCAAGAATAATCTATCCAGCAAAGCTATCAATCAGAATTGAAGGGCAGATAAAGAGCTTCACAGAGAAGAAAAAGCTAAAGGAGTTCATCAACTCCAAACCAGTATTATATGAAATGCTAAAAGGTACTCTTTTAGAAGAGGAAGAAGAAAAAGGTAAAAGACAAAAAATTATGAACAACAAATACATATCTATCAACAAGTGAATCTAAAAATTAAGTGAATTAAAAATTTGATCAACAGAATAAACTGGTGAATATAATAGAATCAGGAGCACAGAAAAGAGTGGACCGACAATTCTCAGGGGGAAAGGGGTGAGGGTGTGCAGGGAGAGACTGGACAAAAATCATACACTTATGGATGAGGTCTTTGGGAGGGAAGTAAGGGCAGAGGGAAAGGTGGGAATTGGGTGGAGGGGAGCTATGGAAGGGACAAAAGAGAAACAATTGTAATAATCTGAATAATAAAGATTTAATTTAAAAAAAAAGATAGATACTGTATGTACAGCCTTGTTCAATATAGGGAATTACCATGTAATGTCTCCCACAAAGCCTGAAAACACAGGGCCAATGTCACGCAGAGAGCCTCACTCATATGAATGGAACTACTCCATCCTCAGGAGCCCACTGCATGTTCACTGCCATAAAACCACCCATACTGCGCTCTGTGTGGCTGGAGGAACAGAAGGGAGATCAGTATTATGTTACAACAGTCTGTTAAAGGGAGGAGGTGTCTGGTATATCTTCAAATGTCACAAGTGGATCTCAGAAAGACCTTATTTTTAAAAAGAAAGAAAAGCACTTTTCAAAATATTATACATTTATTCATTCAACAAATATTTCCTAAGCACCCATCCACTATGTACCTCGCACATTCTAGGTCCATGTGATAATACAACAAACGATGCAGACAAATCTCTCACCTTATGGAACTTACATTCTAGTGGAGATAGACAAATACAATAAAAACACAAATTATATTTCAGATAGAAGTGGTATGGAAAACAATAAAACAGGGCGAGGTGGGAGAGATGGTTTATATATATATTTTTAATCCTCACTCAAGGATATTTTTCCACTGACTTTTTAAAAATATTTTTATTAGCCAAAATCGGTTTGGCTCAGTGGATAGAGCGTCAGCCTGCAGACTGAAGGGTCCCGGGTTCGATTCCGGTCAAGAGCATGTATCTTGGTTGCGGGCACATCCCTAGTATGGGTATGCAGGAGACGGCTGATCGATGTCTCTCTCTTCCTTATCGATGTTTCTAACTCTCTATCCCTCTTCTTTCCTCTCTGTAAAATATCAATAAAATATATTTTTAAAAAATATTTTTATTAATTTCAGAGAGGAAGAGAGAAATAGAAACATCAATGATGGGAGAGAATCATTTATCAGTTGCCTCCTGCATGCCCCCTATTGGGGATCGAGCCCACAACCCAGGCAAGTGCCCGTGACCAGAATCAAATCTGGGACCCTTTTAGTTCGCAGGCCGACCTACTACCCATTGAGCCAAACCAGCTGGGGCTTTCCATTGATTTTTTTAAATAGAGTGGAAGAGAGAGGGAAAACAGAGAGAAACATCGAGGTGAGAAGCACATCGACTGGTTGCCTCCTGCACTTGCCCCAACCAGAGCCAGGGCTTGGGAGGAGCCTGCAACTGAGGTACATGCCCTTGACCAGAATCGAACAAAACTGGGTAGGTGACAGTTTATAATTTTAAAAAGGGTGGCTATCTGTATGTCTTCTCACTGAAAAGATGACCTTTCTTCATGTATGAAAGTGCCCTCCCCTAGTCTGCATACATAGTTATACAGAGAAAACCACTGAAAGGATGTATTGTTCCTGTCCTGAGGACCTAAACAAGGCACCATCAAAGCCAGCCAAGTTCCTCTCGAATGATTTCAGGAGGTCTGTGAACTCAAGTATTCACAGCCTCCTTTTTAAAACCTGAAATTCCCTTAAATGGGGAGTGACTATTTAATTCCATACTATCCAAGAGAAATACCTGATGGTTTTCGAAAAGCTAGCATGCAGTGTTCCAGTGTCACCAGGTGGCCATGGAAGGCTTTGCTGATTTATAGAAGAAAAGGTGCTTAAATTCCAAGAAGACATGGAGTCACTGAGTGAGAAGCAAAGGTGGATGGGAGTTAAGAGGTGAACTTCTCAAACAGCACTTACCCCAACAGATACAGAACATAAAAAAGCTAGCACATGGTGTTTCTAGCCTGTGGCTATAACTGCACCAATTTAAAATCCCACCAACAGTAAACAAGGGTTCCCTTTTGCCATATCATCACCAACACGTTTGTAGATTTATTAGTTATAGTCTTTTCTGATGATTAGCAACATTGAGCATCTTTTCATGCCTCTGTGGGCCATCTGTATGTCTTCTTTGGAGAGGTGTCTATTTGGGTCTTCTGCCCATTTTATAATTGGATTATTTGTGTGTGTGCATGTGCACTAAGATGTAAGAGTTCTTTATGAATTTTGGAAATTCTCCTGTTATCTGATGTATTGTTGGCAAATATCTTCCTTCATTCAGTAGGTTGTCTTTTCTTTTTATAGATGGTTTCCTTTGCTGAGCTAAAACTTTTTACTTTGATATAGTCCCAATAACTTTTTATTTTGTTTCCCTTGCCCAAGGAGATATATTAGAAAAAAAATATTACTAAGAGAGAAGTCTGAGATTTTACTTCCTATGTTTTTTCTAAGATTGTTATGGTATTAAGTCTTACATTTAAGTGTTTAATCCATTTTGAGCTTATTCTTACATATTGGGTAAAAAAGTGATGTAGTTTCATTTTTTTTTTGCATGTATCTCCCCAGTTTCCCCAAAACCATTTATTGAACAGACTATCTTTACCCCACCGTATATTCTTGCCTCCTTAGTCATAGATTAATTGACAACATAGGTTTGAATTTATTTCTGAGCTCCCTATTCTATTCCATTGATCGATGTGACTGTTTATGCCATTACCATGCTACTTTGATTACTATAGCCTTGTCGTACAGGTTGATAACAGGTAGCATGATACCTCCAAATTTGTTCTTCTTTCTCATAATTGCTGTGGTGCCCTGGCTTGTATGGCTCAGTTGACTGAAGCATCATCCTGTACACCAAAAGGTCCTGGGTTCAATTCCCAGTCAGTGTATATACCTAGGTTGTGGGTTCGCTCCCCAGTCGGGCCATGTATGGAGACAACTGACTGATATCTCTCTTTTGTTCTCTCTTCTCTTTAAAATCAGTAGACATACTCTCAAGTAAGGATTTACAAAAAAAAAAAAAAAAGCCCAGCCAGCATGACAGAGTGGTTGAGCATCAACCTATGGACCAGGAGGTCATGATTCAATTACCAGTCAGGTCACATGCCCAGGTTGCGGGCTCAATCCCCAGTTTGGGGCATGCAGGAGGCAGCTAATCAATGATTCTCTCTCATCATTGATGTTTCTATTTCTCCCTCTCCCTTCCTCTCTGAAATCAATAAAAATATTTTTAATTAAAAATATTTTTTAGCCGTAGCCAGTTTGGCTCAGTGGATAGAGCATCAGCCTGCAAACAAGGATCCTAGGTTCGATTCCGGTTGCAGGCATATCCCCAGTAGGGGGTATGGAGGAGGCAGCTGATAGATGTTTCTATTTCATCAATGTTTCTAACTCTTCATCCCTTACTCTTCCTCTCTGTAAAAAATCAGTAAAATATATTTTAAAATATATTTTTTAAAAGATTGCTGTGGCTATTCATTGTCTTTTATGGTTTCATATAAAATTTAGGATTGTTACAAATAGTTAAGGGTTTTTTGTTTCCCATGAAAAACTGAATCCAAATGTTACATAAAATGTCCAGGGGCTGAGAGACTGGAGAGAGGCAACCAACGTCAGGACATTAAGCGTTTATTAAAGCAAGGTACATGCAAGGCTTGTTCTGGGCAGCACCCATAGGGATGGGATATTCTCCATGCCTTTCTCCCCTCAAGCTCTGTAATTGAATCTCCTAAACTGTAAAAAGATGTGAATGATCAAAGGGATCAAGAACAATAAGGCTCTGGTGCCAGAACTTGTTAACATGGAGGGTGACTTGCCCAAGCAAGAGAGAACTAATGGGAATCCTGTGATTAGCCTTGGGCTGATCAGATTCCAGAGCTCATCAGGGAAAGAAGGGTCAGGGTCAAAGGTCCAGGTTTTCCCAGATATCAAGATGGTGAATTCACTTTAATATGGAGCCACTTACGTTCTGCACAGCAGAATATGAGAAAATGTCTCTTGTAGCTCTAACCTACAGTAAACCAGAAAGGCCTAATGTTATATAAGAATTTTATATTAATAAATATAATTATAAGGGAAAAAATCAATTAACTTGAGTAGTACCCAAAATTAAAAAGCAAAACTTCAACCAAATATCCCATATCTCAATCCATTGCTATCCACCTATTTGGAAAATACCAAGAAACTCTGTTTGCCATAACCATGGTGTAAGCTTTGTGTCATGTTGGCTTTAAAGTAAGAGAAGTCCAGTTGACTTGGCTCAGTGGTTGAGCATCGACCCATGAACCAGGAGGTTGCAGTTCAGTTCCTGGTCAGGGCACATGCCCACATTGCAAGCTCAATTCCCAGTAGGGGATGGGCAGCTAGCTGATCAAGGATTCTCTCTCATCATTGATGTTTCTGTCTCTCCCTCTTCCTTCTGCTCTGAAACCAATAAAAATATATTTAAAAAGAAAGAAAAAAATAAAGTGGCACAGCCTATAAAATATATTTAAAAACTCTAAAAATAATTCACTCCTTTCTCATTATTATCCCAAATTTCATCTGAATTCCAGACATGCAAATAGGAGCCTAAAGGCACATCACACACTATTAAGTCTTCTCACTATATATTTAAAAGTCTAGAGATTCCAAAAAGGTACTGAATATTTGTGTTTTCTACTTCTAAAGGATGAGCCCATGTGAAGGTCCGTGTCAACACCAAGAACTCAATGGTACTAAAAAGCACATTCAGAATGCCTAGAATTAATCATCTTAAATGTAGAAAAAATAAAAGAAACTAGGCCATGGAGAAATCGCTGTATTTTGCTATTACAGTTAGTTGAAGTCCATGCCAAACAAAATAAACTATAATAATATATCACAATCCTGGGCTGATGCAGTTTCCTCTGAGTCAAATGGGACTAGAGAGTACTAAAAATACTTAGGAAAGAACCATTTCCAATCTGACAGAATGGAGTTCAAGATCTAATGAGACTTTTTATGCTACAACAGAAGTTTCAAACACTGCAGTGTCTGGTGAGCCCAGGAAAATCAGGTCATCACAAGTTCTATAAAATATGCCTGTTCCTGGTGGTCCCTACAAATATCAAAAGTGAAGAAACGAGATGAAGCGACGCTGTTTTTTCCCCTATATAACCCATCCCCTGGAAGCCATCAAAGATCCAGGCGTTTAGCATTAGCCTACCTGTGTCTCTGAGCAAGGATCACTTCCTAAAAATAAACCCTTACTTTCTTTGCTGCAAACTCCTATTCATGTCTTATTGAACTTCGATAGATCTCATTAGTCCAGTAACACCACCCCATCTCCGTTATGAACACCTGCACAGTTTCCTACAATCCTTCCACCAGGACATTCTGTAATCTTCACTGGCTAAAAATCATGTTTCACCTGCAACAGCAAACACAGAGGAAAAGCATTTTGGGATTGATGGAGGTAAAAATAGAAATTCAGTCAAAAATATGTTGAGATATTGATGAAGCATGGTGCTGTGGATGAGCAAAGGGAGCTGGATATCTGGTTTGTAGCTTAGATGTGAGCATGAGGGACTGAAAATTTTTATAGATGAAGTTACTCAAAGAACTGTCTGCTCAACTACCACCACCACCTCTCCGGACAACAAAGCCAAAGAAAATACCACATTTCATAAATCCAAGATGCCACTGATTCTATAACAAATGACTAAAAAAGAAAAACTGCTGTCAAAATCTGACACAATGCAAAGACCGCACTAATTTAAAAATGTATCCCAAATTTGAAGATGTTTACGAGATAACAAAAAAAGATGGCCTTTGAATAGAAAAAAATACAGTGAGCTTTTTTTATTGGTAGGAGGTATTTAGATTGCAGTGAATATAGGTGATTTATTTTCGTAAATTTTTATTCTGAAAAAATTTCTAATTTATAGAAAAGTTGTAAGATCAGTATGAAGGATTCTTGATACCCTTTTTACCTAGCTAGTTTCTCCAAATAACTTTTTTCATTTTGACCCACTTATTATGTCTATTTTATCATTTTCTCTCCTCTTTCTCTCCTCTCATCCCCTCAGTTTCAGATTGTTTCAGATTTTGTGCCCTCTTACCGCTAAATACTTCTGTATGTATTTACTAAATTTAAGGACACAGTTACAGTATAATGATCAAAATACGGCACTGATGCAAAACTACTCTCTAATCTGTGGCAGGATAGTAAGAAACTAGGGAAATTCCTGGGCTGTGGAATAGGGAAACTGATACAAGAAAATTAAACAAGGCCAAACAGTTTGGGCACCTTGCAGCCAGCTTGTGAATTGCAAGACGTTATCTTCCCCAACCAAGGACACTTGAGAACAAATGGTTTATACCGTCCTCCTTAGCCAGAGAATACATAGCTTGAGTCACCCTGGCCTGGGAAAATTGAGAACAAAAACCCAATTAATGCCATTTGTGCCAGCTGAACTCAAGGACAGATGATGTCTAGGGGACAAATAACAAAAAACCCAAAAGCATTTGGATGGTATCACTTGAGTGGGGAATGCTAGGCAAGCAAGAGAACTGCTAGGGCAGGAGGAGGGGGAGGGAGGAAGTAGAGGAACAGTTTATCTTATACACCGAACAAAGAAGTCAGCAGTCTTGGGACTTGCCAAGATAAAAGAAGAAACAGAATTCCACTTTTACCAATTTTATTCAACATAGTATTGAAAGTCGTAGCCACTGCAATCAGATTATTTTAAAAAGCAAAGGTATCCAAATTTGAAAGAAGTAAAACTTACTGTTTGCAGATAATATACCATATATAGAAACCTTAATTATTCCACAAAAATACACAAGCCAGAATTAATTAATTCAGTAAAGCTGCATGACAGAAAATTAATATTCAGAAATTAATTTCATTTTTATACACCAATGATGAACTATCAGGTAGAGAAATAAAGAAAACAATCCCATTTACAATTGCAGGAAAAAGAAGAAATCTGCGGTTTGGCTCAGTGGGTAGAGCGTTGGCCTGCGGACTGAAGGGTACCAGGTCCAACTGCTGTCAAAGGCACACGCACTGGTTGTGGGATCGATGTCCAGTAGGAGGCAGCCAATCAATGATTCTCTCATCATTGTTTCTATCTCTACTTTTCCCTCTCTCTCTAAAATCAATAAAAATATATGTATTGAAAAAAGAATAAATCTAACCAAGGAGGTAAAAGACCTGTACTCAAAAAACTATGAAACACTGAAGAAAGAAACTGAAGATACAAATAAATGGAAAGATATTCCATACTCATGCAAAGGAAGAATTAACATCATCAGAATGTCTATACTACCCAAAGAAATCTACACATTGAATGCAAAATGTACCAAAATACCAATATAATATAATACTGTATGATATTTCACAGGACTAGAAAAATAATCTTAAAATTCATATAGATCCACAAAAGACCCAAATAGCAAGAGCAAAATTGGGGGGGGGAAAGAACAAAGTTAATTTGTCATATTACCTTACATCAAATTATACCTATGAAAATCAAAGATTATGATAATCAAAACAGTATAGTGCTGGCATAAAAACAGACATCTAGATCAATGGAATGAAAAAGAAAGCCTAGAAATAAATCCATGCCTATATACACAATTAATCTATGATAGAGGAGGCAAGACTATACAATGGGATGAAGACAGACTCTTCATCAAAAAGTGTTAGGAAAACTGAACAGACATGCAAAATGAACTTATAATGAATAAAAGACTTAAATGGAAGACCTAAAACTATAAAACATCAAAAGAAAACATAGGAGGAGAAACCAACATGGTGTCATAGGTGAACACCTAAACTGATGCCTTGAACAACAATTTCAAAATTACAACTAAAAGACAGAACGGACACCATCCAGAACCACAGTAAAGCTGGCTGAGTGAAAATTCTACAACTAGAAGTAAAAAGAGGGACTCATGAAGATTCAGGAGCTGTAAAAAGCTAGGGTATGGAGACACACTACTGGAGAGGACGGGCAGCAGAGAGTCTGGCTGGATTCCTCTAGTGAGAGAGAGACGGAAAATCCCAACTGCACTGTACCCCACTTCAGACTGCACTGAATGAGACTCATATGGGGAAGTCTGGACTGTTGTAAAAAGGAAGGAGTATATGGGAACTTAGGGGAGCTGCGAAAGACAGAGGTCTGGGGACGCGCAAAAGTGCATGTGAAAGTGCACACACAGTGCACTGACTGGGGATTGTGCCACTGGCTTTCTCTAGCGGGTGGAAAACAGAACTCCCAACAGCACTGAAATCCAGGTCTGATTGCAATGAACCACAGTTTCAGGGGAGACCCTGGGGATCCAGACTCATACGAGTCCCTAGAGCACACAGAAACTCAGGGGAGCCAGAAAGGCAGAGGTCTGGAGGCTCGAAAATGTACGCACAGAAAGGGCTGCAGGGATTACCCAGAGGCACTGAGACCCAGGGGCTGCTGTGTAGAGCAGGGCTGATGGGAAGCCAAGGAGCTCTACTCAGCCTTAAGACCGTACCACATCCAAGCATAGCACAGAGGCTATTGCAATGTTGCAAGTCTTAAGGCTGAGTCTAGCACAGAAGTTCTCTGAGCACAGACACAGCTGATTCTCACAAACAATTGGCTTGGAGTTCAATTCCCCTCAATGAAACCAACAACAATCAAGAATTAACTACAACAAGACTGTACACACAGTCCACAAAGGGGTGCACCAAGAGTGTCCACCTCAGGTAACTGGGAAGGCAGAGCTACTGAGCATATAGGACACCTCGCACACAAAGCTACTCTACCAACTCAGGGAAGTAACGAAATATGCGGAGACAAAAGAACAGATCACAAACTAAAGAAATGGAGGAAAACAAACGACTGGACATAGAGTTCAAAACCACACTTATAAGGTTTTTAAAAAATTCCCTACAAAAAGTGGATATATTTAGAGAGACCCAATAGGAGATGAAAAAGGACCAACTAGAAATTAAACATACACTGACTGAAATAAAAAATATTATACAGAGACCTAAAAACAGACTAAGGAACACAAGAATCACGTCAAAGATTTGAAATACAAAGAAGCAGAAAACACTACACTGGAAAAGAAAAAAGAATCCAAAAATTTGAATATAGTATAAGGAGCCTATGGGACAACTTCAAGCATATCAACATCAGAATTATGGGGATACCAGAAGAAGAGAGAGAGAACAAGATACTAAAAACCTATTTGAAGAAATAATGACTGAAAACTTCCCACACCTGGTAAAAGAAATAGACCTACGAGTTAGGAAGCACAGAGAACCCCAAACAAAAGGAATCCAAAGAGGACCACACCAAGACACATCATAATTAAAATACCAAGAGCAAAAGACAAAGAAAGAATATTAAAAGCAGCAAGAGAAAAACAGTTAATTACTTGCAGGGGAACACCCATATGATTCTCAGCTGATTTCTCAACAGAAACTATGCAGGCCATACAGGAGTAGCAAGAAATATTAAAAGTGCAGAAACCAAGATGGTGGTATAGGTAATCACCTAAACTGCTGCCTCGAAAAACAATTTCAAAACTACAACTAAAACACAGAACAGACATCATCCAGAACCACAGGAGAGTTGGTTGAGTGAAATTTCTACAACTAGAAGGAAAGAGAAGGGCTCACAGAGACTCAGAGGAGCTGCAAAAAACTAAGGTACAGAGACACGTGCTTGGAGAGAGTGGGTGGCAGTGTGCCTGGCTGGCTTCTAATATGGTGGGAAAGAGACGGAAACTCCCAACTGCACGGAACCTCTTATCCTAAGGCATTGAATCCCAGCTTCGGGCAAGACTCATATGGGAGGAGCCTGGACTGTAAAAAGGGAAGACTGCACAGAAATTTAGGGGAGCCGAGAAAGAGCAGAAATCTGGGACGCTCAAACCAATGCACGCAGAGAGAACAGACTACTGATTGTGCCACTGGCTCTCTCTGGTGGGTGGGAGATAGAGCCTCTCAACTCTGCCACTTCTAACCCCAGTTTCAGGCGAGACCCTGGGGACCCAGACTCAAAGGGGTCCTGCAGCACAAGGGAACTGGAAAGGCAGAGGTCTGGAGGCACCTGTGCACACAGAAAGGGCCGCAGTGATTACCGATTACCAAGCGACACTTGAGACCCAGGGGCCATGTAGGGCAGGGCTGACTGGAAGCCAAGGCTGTCTCTGCTCAGCCCTAAGACTCCATTCCACCCAATCTGAACAGAGAGGCATTTGCAGTTTTGCAAGTCTTGCACCATAAGGCTGATTCCAGCACAGAAGTTCTGCCAGCACAGTGAAAATGCAGAAACAAAGGAAAAGACCACAAACGAAAGAAATGGAGGAAAACAAATGATTGGATATAGAGTTCAAAACCATGCTTATAAGGTTTTTCAAGAATGTCCTAGAAAAGCTGGATAAATTTAGTGAGACCCAAGAGGAGATCTAAAAGAACTATAGATGAAAAAGGACCAACCAGAAATTAAACATACACTGACTGAAATTTAAAAATATTATATAGAGACCTAACAGCAGACTAGAAGAAGGCAAGAAACAAGTCAAAAATTTGAAATATACAGAAGCAGAAAACACTCAACTGGGAAAGTTTAAAAAAAAAAAAAAAGTATCCAAAAATGTGAAGATAGTGTAAGAAGCTTCTGGGACAATTTCAAGCATACCAACATCAGAATTGTAGGAGTGCCAGAAGAAAAGAAAGAGAACAAGTTACTGAAAACCTATTTGAAGAAATAATGACTGAAAACTTCCCCCACCTGGTGAAAGAAATGGACTTACATGTCCAGGAAGCACACAGAAGCCCAAATAAAAGGAATCCAAAAAAGAACCACAATAAGACATACCATAATTGAAATACCAAGAGCAAAGGACAATGAGAGAATATTAAAAGCAGCAAGAGAAAAACAGTTCATTACCTACAAGGGAGCACCCATAAGATTGTCAGTTGATTTCTCAACAGAAACTATGCAGGCCAGATGGAAGTGGCAAGAAATACTCAATGTGATGAATAGCAAGAACCTACAACCAAGAACATTCTATCCAGCAAAGCTATCATTCAGAATTGAAGGGCAGATAAAGAGCTTCACAGAGAAGAAAAAGCTAAAGGAGTTCATCACCACGAAACCAGTATTATATGAAATGCTGAAATGTACCCTTTAGGAAGAGGAAGAAGTAAAAGGTAAAGATAAAAATCATGAACAACAAATGCATATCTATCAACAAGTGAATCTAAAAAGTGAATTAAAAATCTGATGAACAGAATAAACTGGTGAATATAATAGAATAGGGAAAGTGGTGAGGAGGGTACAGGAAGAGACTCGACAATAATCATACACCTGTGGATGAGGACAATGTGGGGGGAAGTAAGGTAGAGGGAGGGGTGGGAGCAGGTGGGGGGAGTTATGGGGGAAAAAAGAGAAACAAATGTAATAATCTGAATAAAGATTTATTAAATTTTTTTTTAAAAAAGAAATATTCAAAGTATGAATAGCAAGAACCTACAACCAACATTATCCCGCAAAGCTATCATTCAGAATTGAAGGGCAGATAAAGAGCTTCACAGATAAGAAAAAACTAAAGGAGTTTATCAGCACCAAACTAGTAATATATGAAATGCTGAAGGATATTCTCTAAAAAGAGGAAGAAAAAGAAAACAGTAAAGGTAAAGATTATGAGCAACAAATACGTATCTATCAACAAGTGAATCTAAAAATCAAGTGAATTGAAAATCTGATGAACAGATTTAACTGGTGAATATAATAGAATTGGGGGCATAGAAAGGGAGTGGACTGATTATTCTCAGGCAGAAAGAGGTGAGGGGGCGTGCAGAGAGAGACTGGACAAAAATCATATACCTATTGATGAGGACAATGGGGGGAGGTAAGGCCAGAGGGTGGGTGGGAGCCAGGTGGAGGGGAGCTATGGGAGGGAAAGGATAAACAATTGTAATAATCTGTACAATAAAGATTTATTTTTTAAAAAGAGAAAAGAAAACATAGGCAGCAAACTTTTTGACATTATTCTTTGTAATATTTTTGCATGTCTCATTGGGCAGGAGAAGCAAAAGAAAAAAAATGGAAGTACATCAAACTGAAATGTTTTAGCACAGCAAAGGAAACTGTCATCAAAAGAAAAAGAAAACAAAAATAAATAAGTAAGTAAGTAAATAGAAAAACTACTGAATGGGAGAATATATTTACTAAGGCGTTAATATCCAAAATTTATAAAGAACTCATATATCTTAACACCAAAAATAAATAAATAAATAAACAATCCAATTACAAAATGGGCAGAGGACTGAATAAACACTTCTCCAGAGAATATACAGATAGCTAAAACATATGAAAAGATGCTCAATGTCACTAATCATCAGAAAAATGCAAATTAAAACCACAATGAGATATCACCTCACACCTGTCAGAATGGCTATCATCAATAAATCAATAAACAAAAAGTGCTGGTGAGGATATATAGAAAAAAGTACCCTCATGCACTGTTGGTGAGAATGCAGACTGGTATATTCATTATGGAAAATAGTATGGGGTTCCTCAAAGAAAAATTAAAAATAAAACTGCCATATGATCCTGAAATTCCACCTCTGGGTATTAAACTGAAGAAATCTAAAACATTAATTCAAAAAGATATATGCACCCTTATGTTCATTGCAGCCTTATTTATAATTAGAGGTCCAGTGCATGAAATTTGGGAATGGATAGGCCTGGATGGCGATCAGGGCCGATTAGGTTCCCTGCCTCCCTGCCTTCCCTTCTCCTCCTTACCTCGCTCCCTCAGTGCCCCACCACCACCTCCACTGGTCACCCTCCATGTTCCACACCACCCCCTGGTGGTCAGCGCATGTCATAGCGAGCAATCGACTCCTGTTCTCCCTGTTAAACTTCTGAGGGGACACTTTGCATATCAGCCTTTTATATATATAGATAACCAAGATATGGAAGCAACCTAGATGTCCATAAATAGGTGAATTGATAAAGATGATATGAGGCATACATACAATGGAATATTACTCAGCCATAAAAGGAATGAAAGTTTACCATTTGCAACAACATGGATGGAACTACAGGATATTATGCTAAGTAAAATAAGATAAAGACAAATGCCATATCATTTCACTTATATAAGGAATCTGAAAAATAAAAAAATGAACAATCAAAACAAATAAACTCATAGGTACAAAGAACAAACTGATGGTCACCAGATGGATGAGAAGTTGAGGAGGGAATGGGTGAAAAGGTGAAAAAGATCAAGAGGTACAAACTTCCACTTACTAAAATAGTCATGGGAATGTAAAGTACAGCATAAGGAATATAGTCAATAATATTCCAATAGTGTCAGATAGGTACGAGACTTATTGGGAAGATCACTTCTCCAATAGCCATGTAAATATTTAGGTTGTACACCTGAAACTAATATAATACTATGTATCTATTATACTTTAAAAATGTGTTTTTTTCTAAAGGGAGAGCTACAAAAGCCAAATTTCCCTCTAGTTCCACCTGTGAGTGAGACAGCTGCCACCAATGTGACACTATGCAGAAGAGGAACAATTTCGGCCCCTCAACTGCTAGTTCAGCCAGGGAAACAACCCATCCTTAAGCCCTGGGTTTTCCTTCCAGGACCTCTCTATTTGTTTAATCTGAGACTAGGTATTCCATCACTGGCAGCTAAAAACATACTAACTGGTGGACATCCACCAATGTAAAATTCCTTACTAGAACCTTGAAAATATAGAAACTGTGGAGAATGATTTCCTTTCAGATCTTTAACAATAACAAAAAATGATGACCACTCTGGGAAACTCCAACACACCAAAATCTTAACTTAGTAAACAAAGCATGCCTGGCCAGTTTGGCTCAGTGGATAGAGGGTTGGCCTACAGACTCAAGGATCCCGGGTTCAATTCTGGTCCAGGGCATGTACTCCGGTGGGAGGTGTGCAGAAGCGGCTGATAGATGTTTCTGATTCTCTCTCTCCCTCTCCCTTCCTCACTGTAAAAAAATCAATAAAATATATTTTTTAAAAAACAACAAAGCAGATCTCCAAATAAGGTAATGAATTAAAAGTGTTTCTCATAACACAAAAAGATTTGTCAGTTTTGCCTAATGAAATACAAAATAACAGTCAATGCACAAAAACTGGTATATGCCAAAGCTTCTCAAATTTGAGTGCATCACAATTACCTGGAGCCATGGTTTGCCACTCTGTTGATTAATGAGTTTGCTGACCACTGGCCTAGAGGACAATCCAGGATTGAGAGAGACAAAAAATAGGAGCACCAGAAGCATGCTCCAACTTTTGTTAAAAGAAGATAAAAATAGAGAACATGTCCATAAGACATCTCTACCCATGGTCAGACAAGTCAGAATCCTTTGGTGGAGGCTCAACTTTATCCCAAAGATGGGGAAGCAAAAACCTTCTGCTAACCCCACTCTCCAAATAGCTCCAGGTAGTCTGACTCAAAGTTTTGGCCTCTTGCTTTTGATTAACAAAATCTCTGGCCTTGAGCCTGAATTCCTAATTTGTACTTGAAACCAAGGACTAAGCTAAACCCAAATCTAGAGTCCAGTTATGGCCACTGCCACGCAACCTTTACGGAATGGCTATGGAACTGGAGAACAAGGAAGGAGCCATGGCACTGGAAATGCCTTTCCAGGCTGGAGGGCACCATTCCCTCTAGTCAGGAGTGAGGCCAGGACACTATGTTTTGGCTCCTTTTTCTAGATCTTTCTTGAGCCAAGAAAGAAAAGATAACTAGCAACCACCTGTTTATGGCAAAACCCAAAACTTAGTGTCCAAAGTAGAAAGAATGTGATCAGAGGGACCTCTCAGATACTCCGAATCTCAAATGTCACATGTTTCATCTTCAAAGAAAAAGTAAAATAAAAAACTAGTATACAAAGTCAATCACCATATAAGGGCAAGATCGAAATACCTTGAATACTTCTGGTTAATATACTTTGCAATTCTTTTGTTATTCCATTATCCACTACCAACCATTCTTAAGGGCTCAGAACAAAAGATGCACTAACACTAGGGATTTACAAATGCTGTTAGCAAATGAATTGTTTCAGTTCACATCAGTGGGAAATGATTTAGGGAAAATAGTATTCTATCAAAGTTTATAAACTCCTCGTTTTAAAAAAATGTAAAGCCTAACTTTTCTTCCATAAAGTGTTCTCTTTCTAATTTGATAGTATTAAATGTTATCTGAAGTTCAAGGTGTTTGGAAAAGGTGTTCTGCAAAAATTATTTTCCTCTAATTTTTACTGAATATGAACTATAATTAAACACATACACCTTTGTGGCAAAACAGCTTTGGTTTGCCTATAGAAATCAGTTAATTTTGTAATATTTTAAACCACTAGATGATTTATAAATCAAACGGTGGTAGTCTGCTATTCTAACTGCCTTAGCATTTCTCTTTTAATAAACATACTTTTCAATGTGTGTGTGTGTGTGTGTGTGTGTGTGTTGCACAAAGCTATTAAAATTGTAAGGCTGCTGTTTTTAATGGCCCAGTTTTAACTATCATTAATTTTTTTTAATCTTTTTCTTTTAAAAGTATTCAAAGTTCAATGTGAAAAAACCTGGAATCCACAGCAAAAGCCTCTAAGAAGAAAGTCACCATCAACTACCATCAACTCATATCTTTCCCTCCTATTAACAGTGTTGGTGGTGGGGCCTCTGAGCCCTCTCCAAGCCGTCATAGTTCTCCCGCAGACGCCCCTCTCCTGCCTCCCTCTTATATAGCTTGGCCGAAGTCTCCTAGAGCAAAAGGGAACCAAATGACCCTACTTCATTTCCATCCTGTGCAAACCTACAGGGAGCTCTTAACAACGCCCCGGGGCATATTTTTGAGAGTGAAACATCTAAAGAGATTGAAAAGACTCCTACAAGGCCTTTGTGGTGAGGAAAGGGGCCATTCTGCCAAACAACTTACAATAGATAAGACGGACTTTTCTGCCCCAGCAAGTGGCTTATTTCAAATAGTTTTTCAAAGTGCAAAAGCCTAACACAAGAAAAGAAAGCCGGTACATCCTAAAAAGTTGTTCTAGTAGTATAGTGGGATGCAATCTTATTTACAGGAGATGATTCTATCGAATAATTCGACTTGTCTGAGGATTGGGGCTCTTGAGTTTTGCAGGTGACCCGGGGAGCCTGGAGGATTGGAGCTGGTAGGAGTAGGATTGGCCAAGGAGTATCTGGTCACCGGCAGCGGCGCATCTCGGGAGCGAAGAGGCTGCAGACTGCCACCTAGGCCACGGCTCTCCCCAGTTTCTCCCCAGGCGGCTCACCGCCACGCTCCCAATGAAAACACTGGCTTCGCCCCATCCCGGGTCGCACACCGGGAGTTGAATGTCCACTTCAGAAACAGCCGTATTGTAGGATCTGGTTCGAAAAAACTGGTCAAGCAGCCGGCCTTCCGCAGGATACGTTATTTTACAGTGACCCACCCCAGCCGTCTACGGTGACGGGAAAAGCGGGACGCCCGGTCACACTTACCGAATCTGTAGCCCCAATAGCCGAGCGAGGGGAAGACCGGACCCCCCGCAGCGGCAGCCCGCGAGCACCGAGGTGAGGGGTGGGGAAAGGAGAAGCACAGGTTTTCACCCCGTCTCCCCTCCGTCCAGTGTCGCAGGCACCTACGCTTTCGTCCCACCTGCTGACTAACAGGCTCCGCGGCCCCACAGAGGAACGCCCGGTCCCTGCCCGCAATCCCAGTCCCGCCCGCACCCCCGTCCCTGCCCACATCCCGGTCCCGGTCCGCACGTGCGCTCCGCAGGCCGCCCGGACCCGCTCACCTGGGCAGCGAGGGGATCCACCGTCTCCGCCCGCGCGCGGGACTCAGGGACGCGGCCCAAGGGCACTGGGCAGGCCCACAGGTCCCACTCGCGTCCGCCCGCCGCTCTTTGTGTCAGAAGGTCCAGATGCTGCGCTTCTCTGCGCCGCCAGGCGCCGCCCCCTGGTCCTCTGCGCCGGGAGCGCAGGCCAAACCAGGAGCGGGGCGGGGCGGGGGGCTGGCCAGCGGGGCGGGACCGGAAGTGCGCGGGGCGGGGCGGGGCGGGGCGGGGCGGGACGATTAGTCCCCCGGGACCCGGTGTGGCGTGAGCGGTGAGGTGTGTTGCTGCCAGTTTGGACCAAGGCTCCTCCACTGCCTCTGGGGTATTTCTGGAAAGTATAAGCCTCAGCTGTGAGCCACTCGTCGACCTCGCTGATCCCTATGGGATTTGGTTCTTGGCCTAGCATCCTCTTCTGGAAACAACTGCAGGCCGACTAGGCAATACTAATAAATTCCATAGTCGAGGAAACTGGGAGACATAAAACCTCTGGTTAGCATCTTTCCATCATTTATACAATCAAGAAATTTTTATTAAGTATCCACTCATTGCCAAAAATTGTCCTAGGGGCTGAGAATACAACAGTCACAATTGAGGGTGGGGGAAGAGGAGCAACAACAAAATCCCTGCTCCTTCGGAATTTACAGCTGGAAAACAATTTAAAAACTTAAATATTATAAATGTTAGGTAGTTACAAATGCTGAAGTGGAGCATTGTAAGCGACAGGGACAAAGAACTGGAGGTTGGCCAGGGAAGGTCAGGAGGGAGGTGACATTTTAAGTCAAGGCCAAAAGGAAGCAAGGGAAAGAGACAGGCAGACATCTGTGGGAGCAGTGTGCTGAGGCCCTAAGGCTAGAGGATCCCCAGGATGTCTCAATGTGATGGGAAGAGTAAGCTTGGGAAGTATGGTCTGTGAGGTCACACAGAAGTTAGAGATGGACTGAAAGGTATGTAGGGCCCTATTGCCCCTTGTAAAGCCATGGTTTCTACTCAAGAATATTTAGCAAAGGAAACTTATGGTCTGATATAACCAAATTATTCTGGCTTCCGTGTGAACATGAGTGGTGTTCAGCCTGAGAAAGAAGATATCTACACTAATAAAAGAGAAAGATGCAAATTGACCATACCTTTGCAATGCCCATCAGCCAATCAGGAGTGAATATGCAAATTAATAAAAAAGATGGCAGTTTAATTTGCATACATGCCGAGTGGCCAGAGGGGTGGGTGGGACACTTGCAT
>PVJN01042184.1:0-12142 GCA_004026805.1 Lasiurus borealis | reverse complement strand
GCCTCTTGGGCCTCACTAAACTTATCCAACTTTACTAGCATATTCTTGAAAAACCTTATAAGCGTGGTTTTGAACTCTATATCCAGTCATTTTTTCCCCTCCATTTCCTTTGTTTGTGATCCCTTCCCTTGTCTCGGCATTTTCACTAGGCCAGGGAAACTTCTGTGTTGAATTCAGCCTTATGATACCAGGCTTGCAAAACCAAAGAAGCCTCTGTTGAGCTTGGGATGGGTAGAGTCTCAGAGCTTAAGTGACCGCCTTGCCTTCCAGTCGGCCCCGCCCTCCACGGAATCTGAGTCTCACGTGACTGGGTAATCGCTAGAGTGGTCCTTGTGCCCGAGCACCCACAGTGCCTCTAGATCGCTACCCCTCCAGCTCCCCTGCGTACCAGGACCACACGAGACTAGGTCCCTAGGGTTTCGCCCAAAACAGGGGCTTAGTGGACTCAGAAGTGGTACAGTTGGGAGGGTCTGTCTCCCGCCCACTCGCGAAAGCCAGCGGCACAATCAGCAATCTATCCTGTGCGCAGTGCCATGTGCGCCCCCAGGCCTTTGATCTTTTTCGACTCCCCTAAATTTCCAAGCACTTCTCCCTTTTCACAGTCCAAACTCCCCCCTTATGGATCTGAGGTTTAGTGTCGTAGGATAAGGGGGTTCAATGCCTTTGGGAGTCTCCATTTCCCTCCCTTCAGAGAAAACCAGCCAGGCACTCTGGCACCCGCTCTCTCCACGAGCACGTCTTCATACCTCAGATTTTTGCAGCTCCTCTGGGTCTCTGTGAGCCCCTCTCTTTCCCTCTAGTTGTAGAACTTCCACTCAGCCAGCTTCCCTGTGGTTCTGGTTGATGTCCGTTCTGTCTTCTAGTTGTAGTTTTGAAATTGTTGTGCGAGGCAACAGTGTAGGTGTTTACCTATGCCACCATCTTGGATTCTCCCTCGTTCTGTCTTTTAGTTGTAGTTTTGAAATTGTTCTGCAAGGCAGAAGTGTAGGTGTTTACCTATGCCGCCATCTTGGATTCTCTCCCATATTTTTTTTTTGAAGAATCTCCATACTGTTTTTCCACAGTAGCTGTACCAATCTACATTCCCACCAGTTGTGTAATAAGATTCCCTTCTCTCCATATTCTCACCAGCACTTGTTTGTTGAATTATTGATGATAGCCATTCTGACAGGTGTGACATGCATTTCTGTGATGATTAATGACTTTAAGCACTTTTTCATATGTCTATTGGCCATATATATGTCCTTTTGGGGAAAGTGTCTATTCAGGTCCTTTGCCCACTTTTTAATTGGATTGTCTGTCTTCCTGGAGTTGAGTTATATAAGTTCTTATACTAGCATATTTTGAAAATTAATTTCTTACCAGATGTATCATTGGTGAATATGTTTTTTCATACAGTAGGTTCCCTTTCATTTTGTTGATGGTTTCTTTGGCTGTGCAGAAGCTTTTTAGCTTGATGGAGTCCCTTTTGTTCATTTTTCCTGTTGCCCTTGCCCTAGGCCAGTAGTTAGCAAATCACAGCTCACAAGCCACATGCGGCTCGCAAGCTGTGGTTTGCCAGTTTGTTGACTAATGAGTTTGCCGACCATTGTCTTTACCTGTTTGCACACAATATGCCACAATTGCCTAATCCTCACAGCTTCCAACTACACGCTAACATTTATTCTAGTCCAGTGGTCAGCAAACTCATTAGTTAACAGAGCAGCAAAGCGCAACTGCCGACCACTGCCCTAGGCAATGTATCAGTAAAAATACTGTATGTGAGATGTCTGAGATTTAATTCCTACTAGGGGCCAGTGCACGAATTCATGCACCTTGAAAGGAACTGTGGGCTGCAAGGTTGTGGCCACCATTCCCATGCACTGAAGGCACCGGCCCCACTTGCACCCACTGATGGTGCAGAGCAATTGAGGTCAGTGCCATCAGTGGGTGTGAGCAGCAGCTGCTACCACAATCACCCCTCAGGAGCAGGGGGAAGTGGAGAAGCTTTCAGGTGTGACCAGGGCTGGCAGCCACTGCTCACACCCACTGATGATGGTGACAGAAGGTGGGAATGGGGGCAGCACTAGCGGCAGGTGTGAGTGCTGTGTGGGACTGAAACAGTAACCACCAGAGGCTAGCCCCAATGGCAGCAACTGGTGCCACTACCTTGCTCCACCATCCCTCGACAGCCAAATCCCGCCATATTCCACACACACATCCTGGTGATCAGCACACTTTATAGCAACCGGTTGTACAGTTGTTTGGTTGTTCTGCTGTATTTTCATTTTAGCCTTTTATTATATAAGATGTTTTCTTCTGGAAGTTTTATGGTTTCATGACTTACATTTAAGTCTTTTGTCCATCTTGAGTTTATTCTTTAGTATGATGAAAATTGGTGGTTTAGTTTCATTCCCAGCACCATTTGTTGAAGAGACTATCTTTACTCAATTGTAGGTTCTTACCTCTTTTGTCATATATTAATTGAGCATATTGGTGTGGATCAATTTCTGAGGTCTCTCTTCTGTTCCATTGGTTTATATGTTGTGCTGATGCCAATACCAGACTGTTTTGATCCCAGTAGCTTTGTAGTATAGTTTGATATTCGGTATTGTGATTCTTCCAATTTTGTTCTCCTTTCTCAAGATTGCTATGGCTATTTGGGGTTCTTTTGGTTCCATATAAAATTTTTGAATATGTGTTCTTATATAGCATATTTTGAAAATTAATTTCAAAATATGTGTAATATGTCATTGGTATTTTAATAGAAATTGCATTGAATCTGTAGATTGCTCTGGTTAGTATGGACATTTTAATGATGTGAATTCTTCCAATCCATGAACACAGTATATGCTTCCACTTGTTTGTATTTTCCTCTATTTCAGTGTCATATAGTTGTCCTGTCTGCATACAGATCTTTTACCTCCTTGGGTAAGTTTATTCCCAGATATCTTATTTTGTTGTTGTTGTTGCAATAGTAAATAGGATTTGGTTTTTTTGGTTTCTTTTTTTTGAGTATTCATTATCCTGTATCATAAAGGGTAATATACAAATAGACCAAAATGGCAGAACAACCAAACAACCAATCAAAGCATAATATGCTAATGATATGCTAAGGTTGTTTAACTGCTTGCTATGATGTGCACTGACCACCAGGAACAGTCAACTGGTTGACCAGTTGCTATGATATACATTGACCACCAGAGAGCAGATGCTCTGATTGGTAGGTTAGCTTGCTGCTGGGGTCTGGTTGATCCAGACTGAATGAGATGGGCCAAACATGCCCTGGAGCCCTCCTGCAGTCCCTCCTGGCCCAGTCATGCACTGGTGGGGTCCCTCAGCCTGGCCTGTGCCTTACTGCAATCTGGGACCCCTTGGGGATGTCAGAGAGCTGCTTTCAGCCTGATCCTGCAGGCCAATCCCCTTCGGAGGGCACCAGATACAGGGTTTACTCCTGATTGGGACTGATTGGCCATGAGCCCCCAGCAGGCACAGTGGGGCTGGGATGATCAGGAGTGGCAGGTAGGAGCTGCAATTGGGATTGGACTGTGGGTTTCAGCCTGATCCCTGCAGGCCACCCAGAGGGTCCCCATCCATGCATGAATTCATACACCAGGCCTCTAGTTGGTGTATAATAATGTCATCAAGTTTTTGGTGTTCATTTGTGTCCTGCTACATTGCCAAATTTACTTATTACATCTTGCTTTTTTTTTGGAGGTTTTTAGGGTCTTCTGTGTACAATATAATGTCATCTGCGAATGATAATTTTACCTCCTCCTTTCCAATATGGATGCTTTTTATTTCTTCTTCTTGTCTGATCACTGTGGCTGGGACTTCCAGTAGTATGTTGAATAGGAATGTGAAAGCAGACATTCCTGATAAGAGCATTTTATTATAAATGGGTGTTTTTTTTATCCTTTGTGTATATGGTGTATCACATTTATTGATTTGCAAATACTGAATCACCCTTGCATCCCCAGAATAAATCCCACTTGGTCACAATGTCTGACCTATTTAATGTATGACTGGATCCTATTTGCTAGTGATTTTTGAGGATTTTAACATCAGTGTTCATCAGAAATATTGATGTGCATTTTTCTTTATCTGGTTTTGGAATCTAGCCTCATAAAGAGCTTGGAAGTTTCTCCTTCTCTTGCATTTTTTGGAATAGTTTGAGAAGGACTGATGTTAATTCTTTTTTGTATGTTTGGTAAAACTCACCTGGGAAGCCATCTGGTCAAGGGCTTTCATTTGCTGGGAGTTTTATTATTATTATTATTATTATTATTATTATTATTATTACTGCTTCAATTTCATTAGTTGTTATTCAGGTTTTCTGATTCTTCCTTAGTGAGTTTTAGAACATTGTATGTTTCTAGGAATTTATCCATTTTGACCAGGTTGTCCAGTTTCTTAGCATATAGATGCTTAAAGTATTTTCCTACAATTCTTTGTATTTCTGTGATGTCAGTTGTTCTTTCACCTCTTTTTAAAAAAAATAATTTTATTGATTTTTTACAGAGAGGAAGGGAGAGAGATAGTCAGAAACATCGATGAGAGAGAGACATCAATTAGTTGCCTCCTGCACAACCCCCAATGGGGAATGTGCCCACAACCAAGATATGTACCCTTGACCAGAATCAAACCTGGGACCTTTCAGTCTGCAGGCCGAGGATCTATCCACTGAGCCAAACTGGTTTTGGCGCTTCACCTCTTTTATTTCTGATTTTATTTATTGGTCCTCTCTCTTTGTTTATTGCTGAGTCTGGCTAAAGGTGCATCAGTCTTATCTTTTCAAAGAACCAGCTCTTGGTTTTGTAGATCTTTTGCATTATATTTTTTATTCTGTCATTTATTTCCACTCTGATTTTAATTATTTCCTTCCTTCTGCTTTCTCTGAGCTTTTCTTGTTGCTCTCTTTCTAATTATTTTAGTTGTAGGGTTAACTTGTTTATTTGAGCTTTTTGTTGTTTCTTGAGGGAAGCCTGTAATGGTATGAACTTCCCTCCCAGAATTGCTTTTACTGTATCTCATAGATATTGAGTTGTCTTTTCATTTTTGTTTGGTTCAGGAAGTTTTTTATTTCTGCTGTGATCTCATTGTTAATCCATTCATTGTTTAATGATGTTATTTGGTCTCTGTGTGTTTGAATGTTTTGGAATTTTTATTGTAGTCAATTTCTAGTGTAATGACATTGTTATCTGAGAAGATGCTTGATATGATTTCAATCTTCTTGAATTTGTTAAGACTTATTTTATATCCTAGCATGTGGTCTATCTTTAAGAATGTTCCATGTGTACTTTACAAGTTATATATCCTGTAGCTTTGGGATGAAATGTCCTGTATACCTCAAGTTACGAGTGCCCTAACATACGAGATTTTTGAGATACGAGCCGTCGAGCGAGCGATTTTTGCTTTGAAATACGAGCAACATTTGAGATAGGAGTAATCACGCAGATCAGCTGGCTGTACACAACCCACCAGTTTACCATGACTCAAGTGTCTCATAGTTTCCCACGCTTCAAGGTTATGGAACAAATTAAACTCGTATCTCGAGGTACCATTGTATATCAATTAAATTCATCTGATCTAGTGTATCATTTAAGACCACTATTTTCTTGTTGATTTTTTTTTCTGGAAGATCTATCCAGTGATGTTATTAGGGTGTTAAATTTCCTTACCACAATTACATTGCTATTGGTTTCTTCCTTAAATTATTCCAAGAGGTTTTTTGTTTGTTTGGTTGGTTTTGTATATTTAGGTGCTCCTATATTGTGTGCATATATGTTTATCAGGATTATAGTATCTTCTTGGACCAATCCCTGTAGTATTATGTAGTGTCTTTTCTTGACTGTTATTTATGGCCTTGGTTTTGAAGTCTATTTTGTCAGATATGAGTATTGCTACCAGCCCTTTTTTCATTTCTTTAGGAAAGCATGGAACTTGGTTGGAAAGTCTGTAAGGAGGATTCTCTCCCAGGTGTGATTCTGGAATCTCTATGTTTAGTCTTTACACTCGACCTTGTAGAAGTATGTGCTTTCTCAGGAATACTTACCCTCAGATAGCATCTAATCATTAATTTTAGTTCAAGCTGTTGTTACAATAAAAGCCCAAGGAGACAGGTGAACAGGGATGTCTGGTTCCTTTAGCCAGGCAGTCCTTAGCCCTCTATTTCACAGAAACATGTAGTTTTTTCCATCCCTTCAATTTCAGTCTGTGTGAATCTTTTGTTCACAGGTGGCTCTCTTGTGGATAGCATATATATGGATCACATTTTATTATCCATTAAACTACCTATGTCTTTTATTGGAGCATTTAGTGCACTTACGTTGAATGTGATTATTGATAAGTAGTTATTTATTGCCATTTTTTCCTTTATAACTATGGGTGTTTGGGGTCATCTTGATTGGAACTCTCTTTGTTTCCTGAACTTGTGTGACTTTCCTTCACCAGGGTAGAGAAGTTCTCTGTCATTATTCCTTTAAATTGGTTCTCTATTCCTTGCTCTGTTTCTTCTTCTCCTCTGGCACCCCTATGATACAGATATTGTTGTTTCATGTTGTCCCAAAGTTCACTTAAACTATCCTTCTGGTTTTTCATTATTTTTTCTTTTTGCTGCTCTAATTGGATGGGTTTTGTTTTATTTATTTATTTTTTTACTTTGTCTTCCAAATCACTGATTCAGTATTTTGCCTCATTTAATCTACTTTTTATTCCTTCTAGTGTATTCTTGATGTCAGATATGTTGTTCTTCATTTCTAACTGATTCTTATTTATGGCTTCTATTTATTTTAAAAAAAACATATATTTTATTGATTTTTTTACAGAGAGGAAGGGAGAGAGATAGAGAGTCAGAAACATTGGTGAGAGAGAAACATTGATTAGCTGCCTCCTACACATCCCCTGCTGGGGTTGTGCCCACAACCAAGGCACATGCCCTTGACCGGAATCAAACCCGGGACCCCTCAGTCCATAGGCTGACACTCTATCCACTGAGTCAAACCAGCCAAACTATGGTTTTTATTTCTTATTTCGTGCTGTTGTAGTTCCCACTGAGTTCCTCATAATTGTCTCTAATTTCTTTGCATTCTTATAACCATTACTCTGAACTCTATATCTGATAAATTGCTTGTCTGCATTTCATTTATTTTTTTAGTATTTTTATTGGTTTAGAGATAGGGGAAGATACCAATGTGAGAGAAACATCAATCAGGTACCTTCTGCATGCTCCCTGCTGGGGATCAAGCATGTGCCCTGACCAGGAATTGAATCGGCAACCTTTTCAGTGCACAGGACAATTGCCCAACAAATTGAGTCACACTGACCAGAGTACAGTTTCATTCTCTTTTTTTTAAAAAAATCACATTATACTTCAGCAGAGTGCTTTGGATTTGACTATTATATTAGTTTGCTCAGCCTGATATGACCAAATACCACACACTGGGTGGCTTAAACAACAAGTTTTATTTGGAGGCTGAAAGTCTAAGACATCAGTAGGATTGATTTCTCCTGAGGCATCTCTCTTTGTCTTGCAGGTGGCCACTTTTTCTCCATGCCCCTGTATGGTCTTTTTTCTATATATATGTGTGTGTCCTTATCTTCTCTTCTTATAAGGACACACACAAATATATAGAAATATGTAATCATCTCTTTAAGGCCCCATCCCTGAACCCCCTCATGCTGGGGGTCCAGGACTTCAACACAGAAATTTAGAAGGAATACAGTTCTGTCCATACAGTTGTCAATGCTGGTAGCAAATGAAGATTTTTGTTGTTGCGGCTGCTGCTGCGGGTGGTACATTTTCTATGAAAGGATTACAGGAATACAATCATTACAAATGTAGGTTGAATTTTGGTTTGAATGACAGGTTTTTGATATTGTGTAGGCACAGGGTTCTTTCAGGTGAGCATCAATGACACAGATCATTTTAGAGCAGTGGTTCTCAAACCTGTGTGCACATCAGAATAATTTCAAGAGCTTTAAAAACAATTATGTGTAGCAGATAAAAAAAAAAAAAGTCGTTATCTTGACAACTGCCAGTAGAGCTCCTCTTAAGGAAGGGACCTCCTGTTTAGAAAAACAGCTTGAGGTATACAGAGTGAGAGGGGACAGCATCTGAGAGTTGAGGTTAGAAGATCAGGAGCAAAGAAATAGCTAACTGTTGTGCATAAGAAATAAGCTGAAATAGGAGTGGGGCCAGGGAGGGAACAGAAGAGAAGGGAGGGGGATGGGAGGAAAAGAGAAAAGCCAGATGACAGGGGAGGAAGATAGGGCCTAAAGAAAATCCTAGCAGTAAGTAGATGTACAGTTAACCCTTGAACAACACAGGTTTGAACTGCATGGGTCCACTATATATACATGTGGTTTTTCAATTAATACTGTAAATGTATTTTCCTTATGATTTTGTTTTCTCTTGCTTACTTTATTATAAGAATACAGTATGTAATACATATAACATACAAAAATAAGAGTTAATGAACTATTTATGTTATCAGTAAGGTTTCTGTGGCCAGCAGTAGGCTATTAGGGTTAAGTTTGGGGAAATCTTAAGTTCTACGTAGATTTTTGATTATGTGGAGTATTGGGGCCCCTAACCCCCATGTTGTTCAAAGATCAACTATATTGATTTGCTAGACCTGCCACAACAAATTGGCACTGACTGGGCAGCTTAAACAAAAGATATGTACTGTCTCCTAGTTCTGGAGGCTAGAACTCCAATATCCATGTGTCAGCAGGGTTGGCTTCTCTTAAGGAGAATCTGTTCCATGTCTTTCTCCTGGTTTTATAGATGGCCATCATGTTCACATGGCTTTCTCCCTGTATGTGTACCTGTGTCCAAGCTTCCTTACAAGGACACTAGTTGTATTAGATTAAAGCTCACATTAGTGAACTTTTTTTAACTGATTACCTCTATGAAGACCCTATTAGGTTACATGGGTGGGGGCGGGGTGGGGGCACAATTCAACCTATAACAATGGACCAAAGAGTATACAGTGATGTATCATATTCAAGGCCGAGTTGTTTATGATCTGAGAGTAAGCTTCTTACTTTCTCAGAGTAAAACCCCTGGGGATTTAGAGTCTGGCAGTCAAGAACTTCCTGCCCACGTCCACCTTTACTACCAGCCAGAAGGAGCAGGATTGTGATCAGAAACAAAGTGGGGCTTCCACAGTTTAGTTGAGAGCTGCCCAGGAAGCAGTCCAAAACTTTTCTCCTCAGCAGATAACTGCAGAACAAAGGGAGATTGCTATCAGACCTACATGTAGACTTACAGGCCCCACCAAACCTGCAGAATCAAAAACTGAGGAATCCAAGAGTTTCTAAACTCCTGATGCCACGTTTTAGAACCACTGCAGTCACCTAGAACAGAAAAGGGCTGAAGTCACATTTGTTCCCCCTGGAGTTGCTTAGCTCTAATCTTAGTTAAATTATTTGCCCTTGTTACCTCCCAAGAGAGGGACTAATAATAGAGTTTATCCCATTTTCAAAATGGCAGCTCTCTGTCTCTCCAAAATTATGGATGAATTATTTTGAAATCCACATCAGCGTTTTTATTTTCTCTGAATAGTTTTTCATAAAGTCTCAACAGAGGACTTAAATAGGTTTGAGATACAACTCTTCCACTGCTGGTCATTTTTACAGTGCTTCATATGACTGAGAGATGAGCAAGACCTGCCTGACAGTTTGTGCTGCATTCACTGATTTTTTTTTAAACAAGGTGATGCTTAAAAAAAAAAAAAAGTGGGCCAGCCAATAATCTTTCCATAGTGGCAAGATAAACAAAGCCAGACTAAAGTGGTAAGAACAGATTTGCATCGGTAATATACTATTGCAGTAGGGAAAAGTACAATGTGAACTGAACTGAAGTGAGCTTGATTAGGATACCTAAGTCCATCATTAAAGTTAGAAATAATAGTAATTGCAATGGTCAATGTTGAGGACAGGGGAAAAAGTCCCTCCCTCACTGCATTGGCCAGACAATAATAGTCAGAGAGGTGACCAAAGAGATAATCAGTTCAATGGATTAAGGATTTCCAGTTTGGGAGGAGAAGCTGGTTATGTAAGATTATAAGCACTGACAGTATTCAAAGTTGGTCAACAGAACCTCACTCTCAGAGAGCTGGTCATTTGTCAGTGATGGAAGGAGATAAATTACTGATTTTTTAGCCCCACAGGGCCCAATGCCACTTTTTATAATAAATACTAGAGGCCTGGTGCATGAAAATTCATGCACTGGAGGGGGGTTCCCTCAGCTCGGCCTGCCCCCTCTCACAGTCCAGAAGCCCTCAGGGGTGGGAGGCGATCCAGCGATCAAAGGAAGGCAATGCTCTATCACACCTCTACTGCTGCCATTGCTGACAGTGCAAACCTCAGTTGGCCCTGCTTACTTGAGCCTCGGGCGGCCCTGGGCAGCTAGGCAGTCGCCATCCGAGGTTTGCTTGCACCTTGGGCTGGCCCTAGGTGGCTGGAGGACTGAGGGGACTAGGGAACTCCAGTGGCAGGTGCGTGGGACTTAGGGGACTGGGCACCACCATCTTGTGGCTGAGGGTACTGCCATCTTTGAGGGCATGGCTATCAATTAGCATATTCCCTCTTTAATGGTTGTGGGTGCCACCATCTTTGTGATGGCATGAGGGTCAAAACACCTTAACCTGAGAGTAAAAAGATATATTAAACATAATAAAATACTATGTATTTCACATTGTGAATGTTTAGAATGATTGTATTAGAACATGTATTGCTTGTAGCCATGTTGAATGTGGCAGTGACAGAATGATGCACCTAACTTTTACTAATGATTCAAATACCACATGTGGTCTTGTCACTTGTGATGGTGATTTTCCAAAATGATGAAAACTCTTGGAAGGTGGAATCCAAGATGGCGGCATAGGTAAACACCTACACTGCTGCCTCGCACAACAATTTCAAAACTACAACTAAAAGACAGAACATCATCCAGAACCACAGGAAAGCTGGCTGAGTGGAAGTTCTACAGCTAGAAGGAAGGAGAGGGGCTCACGGAGACCCAGAGGAGCTGTAAAAAGCTGAGGTATGGAGACACACACGTGGAGAGAGCGGGTGCTGGAATACCTGGCTGGTTTTCTCTGGCAGGAGGAAAACGGAGACTCTCAAAGGCATTGAACCCATTGTCTTACGACACTAAACCCCAGATTCAGCCGAAACTCATACAAGGGGAGTTTGGACTGTGAAAAGGGAGAGGTGCATGGAAATTTAGGGGAGTCGAAAAAGATCAGAGGTCTGGTGGTGCGCACGGTACTGCACAGAGGACATATTGCTGATTATGTCGCTGGCTTTCGCAAGTGGGGGGGAGACAGACCCTCCCAACTGTGCCACTTCTGACTCCACTAAGCTCCTGTTTTGGGTGAAACTCTGGGAACCTAGACTCATGTGGTCCTGAAGCACAGGGGACCCAGAAAGGCAGCGATCTAAAGGCACTGCGGGCACGTTCGCACAAGGACCACTCCAGCGATTACCCAGTCACGTGAGACTCAGGGGCCATGGAGGGCGGGGCTGACTGGAAGGCAAAGCTGT
Source organism: Lasiurus borealis (assembly GCA_004026805.1). Taxonomy (NCBI): domain Eukaryota; kingdom Metazoa; phylum Chordata; class Mammalia; order Chiroptera; family Vespertilionidae; genus Lasiurus; species Lasiurus borealis. The sequence continues at coordinate 610 of PVJN01042184.1, read as the reverse complement.
CCCTTAAGCCCTGAGAGTCCACCCATCCCAACAGAGGCTTCTTCGGTTTTGCAAGTCTGATATCGTAAGGCTGAATCCAACACCAAAGTTTCCCCGGCATAGTGAAAATGCCAAGACAAGGGAAGGGATCACAAAGGAAATGGAGGGAAAAAAAAATGACTGGATATAGAGTTCAAAACCACGCTTATAAGGTTTTTCAAGAATATGCTAGCAAAGTTGGATGAGTTTAGTGAGGCCCAAGAGGAGATGAAAAAGGACATACTAGAGACACTGACTGAAATAAAAAATATTATACAGAGTCCTAACAGCAGTCTAGAGGATGGCAAGAATCAAGTCAAAAATTTGAAATATAAAGAAGCAGAAAACATTCAACTGGAAAAGCAAGAAGAGAAAAGAATCCAAAAATGTGAAGATAATGTAAGGAGCCTCTGGGACAGCTTCAAGAGTACCAACATCAGAATTGTGGGGGTGCCAGAAGAAGAGAGAGAGCAAGATACTGAAAACCTATTTAAAGAAATAATGACTGAAAACTTCCCACATCTGGTAAAAGAAATAGACTTACAAGTCCAGGAAGCACACAGAACCCCATATAAAAGGAATCCAAAGAGGA
>PVJN01042183.1:0-18378 GCA_004026805.1 Lasiurus borealis | reverse complement strand
CCCGCTACCTTTACCCTCTGAACCCTCCCCCACTCCCTTCCGGTCTATGGTATTATGAGGGTGTTCGTTTTGTTGCCTCTTGTTTCATAGGCCACCTGAGTGAATTTTTGAGGTTGGATGCAGTTCAGGAAGGAGGGAGGGAGAGAGAGAAGGAGGGAGGGGAGGAGGGAGAGAAAAGGGGAGGGAGGGAAGAGGTGTGGGTGAGGATGTGGAGAATTTGGAACCTCTGGTGGGAATATCAACTGGTGCAGCCACTATGGGAAACAACACAGAGGTGTCTCAAACCACTGTAAAGAGAGCCGCCGCCTGATCCAGAAATCCCACCTCTGGCCACGTATCCGGAGGAATTGAAGGCGGGATCTTGAGATGTCTGCACCCACGTTCACGGCGGCATCATTCACGACAGCGAAGAGCTGGGAGCAGCCCGTGTCCACGACAGATGAAGGGACGGAGAAAAGCTGGCATGAGTGTCGAAGGGAATAGGAATCAGCCTTAAAAAAAAAAAAGAAAAAGAAAAAAGGAGGGAATCACGTCCCGTGCTGCCACATGAGTAAAACTCCGGGCGTGATGCGGAGTGGAACAAGCGAGCCACAAAAGGGCCGTGCTGCAGGCTTCCACCGATGTGAACTATCAGAACCCGGGAAACAGCCAGAATGGTGGCCGCAGGGAGAGGGGCGGGGGCAGTGTCGGTGAGCAGATGGGGAGCAGGGTGGCAGGTACAGCGTTTCAGTCCTGCAAGAGGAAAACCCCTGGAGATCTGAGACACACCATGTGAATAGAGTGGTACCTCGAGATACGAGTTTAATTCGTTCCGTAACCTTGAGGCGTGGGAAACTATGAGACGCTCGAGTCACGGTAAACTGGTGGGTCGTGTGCAGCCGGCCGATCCGTGCGATGACTCCTATCTCAACTGTTGCTCGTATTTCAAAGCAAGAATCGCTCGCTCGACGGCTCATATCTCAAAAATCTCGTATGTTAGGGCACTCGTATCTCGAGGTACCACTGTACAGTTAACACAAGTGGGCCGTACACTTGGAAATGGCTCAGGGGGTAAGTTTTCATTGTGTTTTTCGCCACAATAAAAATAAAGAACCCACAAACAGATTCTAACAGCGTGAATGGACAGCCTATGCTTGCTCGTTCTGGTTTAGTGCCCATTTTGACCAATACACACGCGGCCTGGATCATATTTTCTTTTAATATATTTTATTGATTTTTCACAGAGAGGAAGGGAGAGGGACAGAGAGTCAGAAACATCGACGAGAGAGAGACATCGATCAGCCGCCTCCTGACTGGGGATGTGCCCCCAACCAAGGCACATGCCCTTGACCAGAATCGAACCCGGGACACTTCAGTCCGCAGGCCGACACTCCATCCACTGAGCCAAACTGGCCTCGGCTTGGATCATATTTTCAAATCCCAGCTCTGACCTCCACTCTCACCCTCTAGGGAAGGCCCGCCCTCTCTCACCCAGCACCCGGAGGGCCCGAGGCTGAGAACGGCTGCCCTGGGGAACGGCTGATGTGTGTTCCCACGGGGACAGGGCCTGGGCCCCCCTGCCTGGAGCTCCTGCCGTCTCAGCCACACCTGCCTGGGCCGAGGATGGGCAGGCGGCCCCGGGGGTCCCGCCTGGAACTCCAAGGCCGTCTCCGGTGCCCGCCCCGCCCGGGAGCCAGCAGCCGTATGACACCACGTCCGGGGGGGGGCACTGAGTCACCGCGGCCGGTGTCCCTGGCGGTGGCCACGGTGCGGCAGGCTCCCGGCAGGAGGGAGGCGGCGTGCGCACACCCAGGCTCCACGTCCCCTCTCCGGCGGCCCCGTAAACAGGACCAGGCTATTTTAGGGGAGCGGGATCAGATGCGGTATCAGTTCCCCCGGCTACTTTTGACTCAGGGCTTCGGGTTATTTCTGTGAGGGCGCAGGCTGGTGACACCCCGCGTCACCAAGCACCCGGCTCTGAAATTAAATGTGCGTCTGCCTGGAAGAAGGAGTGTGAATTCCTATAGCATAGACGGTTGCTCGGCAACCGCAGTGTCAAGGCCAAAACACAGGCCAGGACGGGACGGGAGGAGCGCCGCTTTGCAAAGTGCCAACTCAAACCCGTGACAGTCTCAGGGGTCTCCCGGACTCTGGGCCGTGGTACTCGCCCAGGCCCACAGCGGCCTGGAACCCCAGCGGGAGAGGACCCCGAGCGGCACCAAGGGGCTGGGGCCTCGGGGCACCTCCCAGCCTGGGCTCCGGCCGGTCCGGCACCTCATCTTAATGAGGAATTCTGTGTGTTCTTTTTCTTAAGGAGATGCTCTCAAAAACTGGGTAAATTTCAGCCCCCCAACACACACACACACACACACACACACACACGCACATACACACATACACAAAACCTGACCTCTTACTATAGCAACAACAACCAAAAAAATGTTTTAATATATTTTATTGATTTTTCACAGAGAGGAAGGGAGAGGGATAGAAAGTCAGAAACATCGTTGAGAGAGAGACATCGATCAGCCGCCTCCCGCACGCCCCATACTGGGGATGTGCCCGCAAGCAAGGTACACGCCCCCGACCGGAACCAAACCCAGGGCCTTTCAGTCCGCAAGCCGACGCTCTATCCACTGAGCCAAACCGGTCTCGGCCAAAAAAATTTGTTTGCTTGTGCGTGTCCAGGTCAAATTCATTTGCAATAAACACTACCAGTGAAAACTGAGCGAAACTTCGGTCAGACGTCCCGTTAAAGTCAGTGCTATGTAGGCGATCGAGAACAGACAGCCACCAGTCCAGCCCAATTTTTGTTTTTTGGTTTTTGTTTTTAATATATTTTATTGATTTTTCACAGAGAGGAAGGGAAAGGGATAGAAAGTCAGAAACATCGATGAGAGAGAGACATCGATCAGCCGCTCCTGCACGCCCCCTACTGGGGATGTGCCCGCAACCAAGGTACATGCCCTTGACCAGAATCAAACCTGGGACCTTTCAGTCCGCAGGCCGACGCTCTATCCACTGAGCCACACTGGTCTCGGTCCAGCCCAGTTCTAAGATGGGAAAATCGAGGCTCCGAGAAGCCGGAGGCGTGCCCACCCCCGGGGAGCGGCAGCACCGCCTCCCGTGGGTGCCCAGGCCCCGGAGCGGGTGGGGAACCAGGGGCAGGGACGGCGATTATTCCGAAGGACATGCCTGGGAGATGAAGCACGCCGAGTCCCAAGTGGCCGTTTATTCCTCGCGTGATGTCATCACTGGAGCAGCTTATCTGTGCGCACATCTCCCCGCCCGACAGCTCAGTCGGCTTCAGAGGAGACGGCCACGCGCGCTGTTTGTTTCACGAGTTGCTTAGCGAGGAGAGGCCGGGCTCTCAGATTCTAAAACTGTAGGTGTCGTGGGCAGTGAGGGCTGGGGGCCCCGCTGGCCCGGGCCAGGCTGGGGTGTCTGGGGGCTGGGGACGGGGGGCGGGGGAGGTGGCGCCCAGAAAGAGGAGGCTGGAGCCAGGACCCGCCGGAGAGGCCGAGGAAGGCTCCACGCGTCCTCTTGGCCAGCACAGACCCGACCCCAGTGGTTTTCAGCATCTTCCGCCCCCGCCTCCCGGCGCCTTGCCCACAAACCCACTTCCTGAAATGGCATCTCCTGCTGCCTCCTGCCCATTCACCCAGCCGCCTCCACCAGGCGAGCCCGGGGCAGGGTGCTCCAGCCCGTCCGGCCGGTGGCTTTTCCCGGGACCCCCGACGGCCACGTGCCACTGGCTTCGAGAAACTCTGCCCTGGGTGCTGTTCCCTTGGGGAGCGGCCAGGCCCTGGTTTTCAGAGCTGGTCCCCAGCCCAGCAGCACCCGCTGCACCCATAGCTCCTGAGAACTTCTTTTTTTATATACAGTGGCACCTCGAGGTCCGAGTTTAATTCGTTCCGTCACCTTGAGGCGTGGGAAACTATGAGACGCTCGAGTCGCGGTAAACTGGTGGGTCATGTTCAGCCGGTCGATCCACGGGATTACTCCTATCTCAAATGTTGCTCCTATTTCAAAGCAAAAACCGCTCACTCGACGGCTTGTATCTCAAAAATCTCACATGTCAGGGTACTCGTATCTCGAGGTACCAATGTATATATTTTATTGATTTTTTACAGAGAGGAAGGGAGAGGGATAGAGTTAGAAACATTGATGAGAGAGAAACATCGATCAGCTGCCTTTTGCACACCTCCCACTGGGGATGTGCCCACAACCAAGGTACATGCCCTTGACCGGAACTGAACCTGGGACCCCCCCAGTCTGTAGGCTGACGCTCTCTCCGCTGAGCCACACCGGTTTCGGCCTGAGAACTTTTAAATACAAAAATACAAAACCTGTAGCAACCGATGACCTCTTACTATAACAACAACAACAAACTTTACCTGTGCGTATCCAGGTCAAATGCATTTACAATAAACAGCACCCGTGAAAACTGAGCGAAACTTCGGCCAGACGTCCCGTTAAAGTCGGTGCGAGGTAGGCGATGGGGAACAGGCAGCCCCCAGTCCAGCCCAGGTTTAAGATGGGGAAACCGAGGCTCCGAGAAGCCGGGAGGCCTGTTACCCCTGGGGAGCGGCAGCACCGCCAAGCGACCTCTGGGGTCCTGCCGCAGACCCGGCCTGAATCTGAGAGGGGCTGGGCCCAGCAGTCCGGTTAAAGGAGCTTCCGGTGACCCACCTGCCACCTGAGAGCCCTACAGGACACTGAGGGCCCGGGAAAGCCCGGGCCACCTGCCCTGCTTCCGGAGCTCTGCAGAGCTGGGGACAGATGGCAGTAGGTGCTCAATAAACGCATGTGGGCAGGGTAACAGCGGACGTGGTCAGTGGCTCTCGGTGGCCATGTGCCCTCTGGCGGGCCTTTAAGGAAAGGGGCTGTCAAAGGGCTGCAGACACCAGGGAGCCTCTCTGGTGGGTTCGCTCAGTGGGCGTGGCAGGTCTCCCTCCGTGGCCGCAGGGCAGACGGGTGAGCCCTGGGCTGGGGTCTGCGGACAGCGAGCTTCAGGGACGGGGAGGCCCTCGAACTGGGGCTGCCTTCCCGCCTCCAGCCTGTGCCAAGCACGCTCTCTCCTCCCGGCTTCCTGGGGAGCGGGGCCAGGACAGAGCAGGAAACGAGGCACGGATCATTGCACACTGGAGACTCGCCCGGGACGCCGAGGATGCGTGTCCGTTCCTGGAGCGGGAGCCGAGGGCAGACGTGTCCTCCGCCGCCGAGGCACCGCGGCGCTCGGGACTGGCAACCCGTCTGCGGGTGCTGGCTTTCCGGCCGCTCCTGGCCGCAGCGGGGGCCGGGGGCACTCAGGAGTGGAGGCCAGGCTGGCAAGGTCAGGGGGGCCCTGGGTCGGCAGCTGGCATCTCTCGGGCTCTTGAGCTGTGCCCTTTGAGGCAACCAGCCCACGCTGCCCCCACCTCCTCCAGGCTGGTCCCCACTCTGGGTGCCAGGGGACACTGCCAGGTGCGGGCACGGGCCCTCTCCCCCCGGGGCTGTCTGCCTGCTGACGGGGGGGCAGCCATACCAGCTGGCTGAGCAGCAGGGAGGGAAAGGCATTGGGCTCTGAGGGGGGCCCATCCACAGGGGCCAGCGCAAGGACTGGGAGGGTGTGGGGAACTGGGGATGAAGATGTGTCCCCCAAAAGGCTTGTCATGAGGCAGTGCCAAACAGGACTCATGGAGCCTGGCCGGTGTGGCTCAGTGGTTGAGCGTTGACCTGTGAACCATGTCGAGGTTCCATTCCCAGTCAGGGCACATGCCCAGGTGGCAGGCTTGATCTCCAGTGTGGGGCTTGCAGGAGGCAGCAGATCCATGATTCTCTCATCATTGATGCTTCTCTCTCTCTCTCTCTCTCTCTCTCTCTCTCTTTCTCTCTCTCCTCAACCCCCCATCCCCCTCTCACTTCCTCTCTGAAATCAACTTTTAAAAAAGTATTAATCAAGACCAGTTTGGCTCAGTGGATAGAGCGTCGGCCTGTGGACTGAAGGGTCCCGGGTTTGATTCTGGTCAAGGGCATGTGCCTTGGTTATGGGCACATCCCCAGTGAGGGGTGTACAGGAGGCAGCTGATGGATGTCTCTAGCTCTCTGTTCCTCTCCCTTCCTCCCTGTAAAAAAATCAATAAAAATTAGAGAAAAAAAAAACAAGTATTAAAAGAAAAGAGCTCCTGGAAGTGGGGGCTGTGGGGGGGCCGTTTGGTCTCTGTGAGGCAGATATGGCCGTTGCCCCTGCTGCCTGCACGCTTTCAGAGTCTGGGGGTGAACTGGGGAGCACGCCGCGTCATGCCGTTCCCCCCCAACCCCCCAAACTGCCAACCGTCTCTGAACCCAGCCGCCACCAGAGCGTGGCCGTGGCCTAGCAGCACTTTCCTCCATGTTCTGGAAGGTCATGGCGCGGAGGGCAGGGGCGGGAGGGGGCGGGAGGGAGAGCAGAGAGACGGTGCCTGGGGAATATTTCTACATAAATAACTTACTATTTTAGTCTCACCACTGCGCTGCAAGCCAAAATTAATTAACGTTTTCTGAAGGAAGAAATAGACGTATCCATCCCCGCCTCCCCCCTCGGTTGGGCTGTGGGTGAGGTTGTGGGTGGGTGTGGACGTCTGTGTGTCCGTGAGAAGTGTTTTGCAGCGTGTGTGTGTGTGTGTGTGTGTAGCACACACCACATACACGTACATCCTCGCATCGGGTGACACGGGGGCCTTGCAGAAATTTATAAACCCGCCCCCCACGCATCCCGCCTCAGCCACGGAGGACGCGCGTCACCGAGCACTTTTATGGCCTGGGCCGGCCAGGCACGTCCCCTCCGCATGCCATCTCCCGTGAGGACAGAAAAGAACATCATACTTTATTTTATGACCAGCGGGTCATTCGTCTATATCTGCTCTTTAAAGCCACCGCGGACATTTTGCCAATCACTAGGAGAAACTAAATAAACAGAGCCAAACAGTGTCAGCTCTCTGCAGCTGAGTAATTATGAGGAATTCCTCTTTAAATAGAAGTTTAAGTAAATATAGAAAGATCACTTTACAGCCGGCGGCTTGGGGAGAGGGGCGGGGGAGGGGTGTGGGGGAGACCCCAGGCGGGCCCAGGAGAGGATGGGGGAGCGGAGGCTGTGGGGGAACAGGGACCGGGGACCGGCCTACCCTCCCAGGGCCACGACGCTGCTCTGGCCCCGGGACCAGGGGGCGCCGTGCAGCATTGCTCCCCTCTGGGTGTTGGCAGCCTTCTATTCCAGAGGCTTCCTTCATTCATAAAAATGGCTCCTATTCCGGACCTGGGACCAAAACCTTGGCCCTGAAGAGACACTCGGTGGAGTGTCTGTCCGTCCTTCTTGCGCACGGAGGAGCCCTGGAGGAGGGGGAGGGATGGGGGTGTGCGTAACAGGTAGACCTTGGGAGCTCAGCTGCGCACGCGAAAAGAGTCGCTGTTAATGCTGAGTAATCCTATGTGATAAAACCCTAATGTGCAAATCGACCGGTCACTAGAATGCGCACTGACCACCAGGGGGCAGACGCTCAGCTCAGTAGCTACCGCCTGGTGGCCAGTGTGCTCCCACAGGGGGAGCGGAGCGCCTCTCAGCCACAAGCTGGGATCCTGGCTGGCCAGTGTAGCAGCGGTGGATCGCTCGGGGGATGTTCGACTGCCGGCTTGGGCCCACTCCCCGCAGGCGGACATCCCTCAACGGGTCCCGGACTGCGAGAGGGTGCAGGCCGGGCTGAGAGTCACCCCCCACCCCAGTGCGTGAATATTGTGCGCTGGGCCTCTAGTTATCTGATACAGTGGTACCTCGAGATACGAGTTTAATTCGTTCCATAACCTTGAGGCGTGGGAAACTATGAGACGCTTTGAGTCTCGGTAAACTGGTGGTTCATATGCAGCCGGCTGATCCGATCCATTACTCCTCTCCCAAATGTTGCTCGTATTTCAAAGCAAAAATCGCTTGCTCAACGGCTCGTATCTCAAAAATTTCATATGTTAGAGCACTCGTATCTTGAGGTACCACTGTAATACCATTGGGTGCTAGGTGACTGATGGGCGAGTCTCAGGACACAGCAGGGCCTGGTCTGGGAGGCAGAGGTGGTCCAGGTGGGAAGGGGAGGTGGCGGAGGCATCCCAGTGGGGACGCTGGGTGAATGGAAGAGGCCGGAGAGTGTCAGGGGAGGCGGAGGGCCGGCCTGAAGCTCTGTGCTGGACAGGAGCTCCTGGGAACAAGAGAGGCAGCGGGAGGCACCACCCCGACAGAGGACAGAGGGACCGTGAGCACCAACCAGGCCCCTCACCCACTGGGGAAGCGATGTGAGGGCATCTCTGCCGGCTGCTGTGGGGGGGGCCGGGGTCTCCTTTGGCTCTGCTGCAAGAGGCCCAGGCCGCTGGTCTGCTGGGTAAGATGAAACAGCAAAGATCCTATCACCCCACAGATGGTCCTGAGCCCCCACCGGTGCCAGGCCAGGAGCTGGGGAGGCTCAGATAAACCCGCTGTGACCCCTTCCCAGGGAGCCGAGTGCTGGGGACCTGAAGGCACAGAGAAGCCCAGTGGGGAACCGGCAACCCTGGGTGGGAGTCACAGGAAAAGAGCCGTCTGCTGGGAGCTGGGCAGCATGAGGGCAATGCCACACCCAGTCCTGGCCTTAGCCCCGGGGGTCTCTGACGACACCAGAGGGATTTGTTAAAAATGACCCCCATGAGCTGAGACCGGTTTGGCTCAGTGGATAGAGCATTGATTTGCGGACTGAAGGGTCGTGGGTTCAATTCGGGTCAAGGGCAAGTACCTTGCTTGCAGGCACATCTCCACTGTGGGGCGTGCAGGAGGCAGCTGATCAATGTCTCTCTCTCATCGATGTTTCTGACTTTCTATCTCTCTCTCTTCCTCTCTGTAAAAAATCAATAAAATAAAATAACCCCCATGAGGTGCAGGGCCCCACTCTGAGATCAGGCCCCTCAGTCAGGTGAGATTTCTGCAGGGTCCAGGTGGGACATGAGGGTGCCCTGGCCCAGGCTGTGCAGGGGAGTGGAGAGAAGCAGACAGCTGAGGCACAGGTGATGAACAAAAGTGGAGCTTAGATGGGCGGGCAAGGAAGCAGTCCAGTATGGTGGGGTCTCTCCTTTCTGTGTTCCAGCACTGAAAGAGAGATGATCAGGTTGTGCGAGTAGAGGGGTTGGGGATTGAGAAATAAAAGAGACAAGACAGCCAAGACTGGTTTGGCTCAGTGGATAGAGCGTCGGCCTGCAGACTGAAAGGTCCCAGGTTCGATTCCGGTCGGGGGCATGTGCCTTGCTTGTGGGCACATCTCCAGTGTGGGGCGTGCAGGAGGCAGCTGATCGATGTCTCTCTCTCATCGATGTTTCTGACTTTCTATCCCTCTCCCTTCCTCTGTGTAAAAAAATCAATAAAATATATATTAAAAAAGAGAGAGAGAGAGACAAGACACAGAGACAGAAGGAAAAAGCTGGGATGAGGTGGAACCACCGTCTTCTTCTGAAGGAGACAGCCAGAGCCCATGTAGCATGTTTATTTTATACCCCCAAATAACGGGAAGTTTCCCCAAAAGCCAAGACAAAGGAGATTATTTCCATTCTTGAGTAGGCCAGAGTCTATTCATTCCTGGTGCTTGACTGAATTTACATATCAAAACCCACTTCCCGAGAACCAGGCAAAAAGATAAGAATCCATGCTAAGAACACGTCTGCCTTTTTGGTAAGATGTGTATCCAAGACAGAGCCCTGCCTGTCGCCTTGGGTTCAGCGGACAATGATTAAGGAAGAATGCCCATGTGCCTTCCCAGGCGCTCTCTACATCTCACCCTTTTTTGTTTGTTTGTTTTTAAGCTACTATAATAAAAGCTAAATTTTAAACATGAAGAACAAAAGCTCTAATATGAAAACAACTGCAAACAGTGCCAAGACGAAACAGCAAAGATCCTATCACCCCACAGATGGTCCTGAGCCCCCACCGGTGCCAGGCCAGGAGCTACGTGTTATCCAAACTACCTACTACCTACGTGTTATCATTTTAAAACTTGAACGTCAAGAGCAAAAAACGCTGGCTCTTAACTAACAACAAAGTAAGGCCAATGCAAAACAGCAAGAAGAGAGACATCAGAACGACAGACCCGTGAACACTTTTAGCTACCAGAGGAAAGGTTTCTTTTGCTGCCCGTGTGTGTTTACTCAGAGTGCACAGGCTCGGCTGTGCGAGACTTTGCAGAAGACTGGCAGCTAAACCGACGCTAGCCTAGCCAGAGACGTGGCTGAAGAAGTGGCTGCCACTTCTCGCTTTTCTACGTATCAGCTGGGCTCCCGTCGGTAATGTCTTCAGATGAGCCCACGTTGGCACCTCCCTCCCTTGCATAGCCTTTCAGCTCTCAGCCTTTTGGAGTGAAGGGACAAGGAGCTTCTCTGGGTCCATGGTGGTGACGCATGTAATGCTCTGGCACCCAAACTGGCTGTGCTGCTCCTTCTGTCTTGCCCTGGGTCCTGGACAACCTGCAGTGGTGCACAGCTGCCAACTGCTTGCAGGGCGGGGCGTCTTCACCATCTTTATTTCCGGACTGTTTCTCCTCTGTTCTCTCGGGGGGCCACTGCTTATTCTGTGGCTGGAAGAGTCCTCCTATCAGGTCCTCTCTGGGATCCGTTGTTGCAGGAATCCACATGGAGTTTTCTGGAAATATACAAATGTATTCTCAACCAAAGGTGAATAAAGAGATCTTTACTATAAATTAGACCTGGGAGCCTTTTGATTTTTGCCCAAACGATCTTCCTTTGGCTTATTTTGACACCCTGTGTGTTTTCGTGGGGGTCTCGCCATCAGTATTACATATGAAATTTTAATTTTCCAAAGTAAAAAATTTTTCCTGATGTAATTTACTTACAGGGTATTTCTTACATGATATTATTCTAGTATGCACCCCCTTTTTTAATTTAAATATTAGGAGGCTTTTGGACATTTTATAATGCAGTCTTGACAGCTCTTAATTTTAATTTTTTTTTGCACAAAAATATGACTACTTTGGATTCATTGCATGTTAAGCAAGTTTATTATGAGGTGAACTATCAATAAAAATTTTTGTTAGTACTTCAGGAACAGCTTTTCTCCAGTACAATTGTTTTTATGAATAGTCGCTTATTTCAATTAGCCAATTTAAGTTAGTCTGAAATAAGATTAACTTATTTATTCCTTATTTGTCCTAGGTTATGGATCATAAATGACAGTAAGTGACATTAATTAAACCTGCAACCAATCTTTGAGTAATGTTACACAAACTTTGTCAGGGAGGCATAAAAACACAAATTATTTACTTCAGTTTGAGAGGCCAAATATATTGACTTTTAATTACAGTTCTTAAGATGTTTGAAGAAAAGCTCTCTTTATTTCCTTCCAGAATAATTTCCAGACTATAGAAAATTTTATTTAAAAGTCTTTGTCTTCCTTTACACCAAGCAACCTACAAGGCTGTGGCTTGATACTTGAGTGATTTGTCTGAATAAGCTATCTTATAATTAACTTTACAGTAAAGCTGGCTACTATTCGCTGTCAGCTTTAATACTTTAACAACAATCTTAGTTTACATTGTAAATATTAGTGGAAGAGATTTCAAAAGTTTCGTTTCTCCTTTTTATTTAATTTAGAATTTTATTTTCAAAGAGTATCCCCTTAGGCTTATTTGCATATACAGAGGGATTATGGGAGGTCTCAGAAATTTTCTTAGAAGACTTAACCAAATTGCTTACAAAAACATTGGCTTATTCAAAGAGAGGGGCAGGCCTTTGCAGTTTCAAGATGGTGGCCCCCATGGGAGCGGCAAGCCTGTGGCAAACATGGCGGCTGCCAAGTCAGGCAGTCCAAAATGGTGGCTGTCTAAACTGCTCTTGGACAGAAAAGATGGTTTGCTTATTCTCACAATAAACAAGGGAAGGGCAAACCAAAATTACTACAAGATAGACAGTCAAAATTATATTGCAGACAAACAGAAATTTCACTAGCTGTTTCTGGTCTTTTGATATAACTTAATTTATAGGAGACCTCGATTATATTTTAAAAAGCTAACTTATGAAGTAATTAAAGTAGGTTTTGCTCTGGCTGGTTTGGCTCAGTGGATAGAGCATCAGCCTGTGGACTAAAGGGTCCCAGGTTTGATTCTAGTCAAGGGCATGTACCTTGGTTGCAGGCACATCCCCTGTAGGGGGTGTGCAGGAGGCAGCTGATCGGTGTTTCTCTCTCATCGATGTTTTTAACTCTCTACTCCTCTCCCTACCTCTTTAAAAAAATCAATAAAATGTATATATATAAAGAAGCATTTCAAATGCATAAAAACAATGAACAGGGTTTGCTTAAATAAAAGATAAAACCTTTTTAAAAAATTAAAGTAGGTGTGTTTTTTTTATTAGTCTTGTTCAGGGTAGTTTTTCCTGAGAGCTTCTGAGTGTGAGCAGAGCTGTCTCTCGAGTTAGAGGGTTGGGACTTTGCTCATAATTTGAAATTGATTCACTAATTTCTTGATCCGTAAATCCAAACGCCTGTTTGAGACCATCAGCGTCTGCTTTGCTAAGTGTCTTTTTCTTCAGCGGAGGTTGTGAAAATGCATCCTCTACTTCTCTGTCAGTTAGAGTGGAGAGTGATTCCTTGGTACACTGATAATCACAAAATGCTCTATTAATCCTTCTCTTTTCTCATGTTTGCAACTTTACACAGACTAGGAGGGAAATTAAAAGGAGGAAGAGCTTCATGGCCCTGAAGCTTGAGAGCTTTGAGGTCCGGGAATAACTCATCACCATGCCTTGGTTTCAAGGTTTTCTCAGCTTCTACGAATGCCTTTATTCCACTATTACCTCCTGGAAGCAGGGATCCGTTAGAGCAGCGGTTCTCAATCTGTGGGTCGCAACCCTTTTGGGGGTTGAACAACCCTTTCACAGGGGTCGCCTAAGACCATCGGAAAATGCAGATATTTACATCACGATGCATCACAGCAGCAAAATGTCATGGTTGGGGGTCACCACCACATGAGGAACTGTATGCAAGGGTCGCGGCCTTAGGAAGGTTGAGAACCGCTGCGTTAGAGAGACCTTCATAATAAACTCCTTGATAGTCAGATAAGTTGTCATTCCTGCAAATGAAGAGAGAAGTCTCATTTGAGAAATGAAGGCTTTCCCGGTGGGCCCAACAGTGTCCTGGGTTTCTTTAGCAAATAAAATATTAAGAATGACAATATCCAATCCTTTCATTGATAACCAGCAGCAGCCTCCTTAAAGTCAATGACTGGGCCCAGGTCAGCTGTCAGTGATTGAATTCTGGGTATTCCTGTCTAGCACAGTGCGTTAAATCTTCTGCGAACTTGAGGCACAGGGTTTTCTTTCCTGGGGCTTTCTAATCACGTGATACATTAAAGCCAGCGCGCCCTTCACGATACTGTTGACAATGTTTGCTTCTGGTTCGACTCCTGATGGACCCCAGCTCAGCAGGTCGCCTTGGGTGTTGCGAATATCTGTTCTCAGGGACATATGTGTGAAAGGGTCACCCAGTTACGTCATATAAATGTGGGAAGGTATTTTTTCCCGGGTCAAATACACCATTTTTCTTAGCTAAAAACAGCCTTGGGTTTTTTTTCATTTCTATAGCTTTCATAAAGAAGCTAGCTTTTCTTTTTAAAACGTGCACAGAAATTCCAGATGTGATGCTGAGAAAAAGGAACTCTTGTGCACTGCTGGTGGGAATGCAGACTGGTGCAGCCACTGTGGAGAACAGTATGGAGTTTCCTCAAAAAAATAAAAATGGAACTCCCATTTGACCCAGTAATCCCACTCCTAGGAATATATCCTAAGAAACTAGAAACACCAATCAGAAAGGATGTATGCACCCCTATGTTCATAGCAGCACAATTTACAATAGCTAAGATTTGGAAACAGCCTAGATGCCTGTCAGCAGATGACTGGATCAGAAAACCATGGTACATCTACACAATGGAATACTATGCTGCCTTAAAAAAAGAAGGAATTCTTACCATTTGCAGCAACCTGGATGAAACTGGAGAGCATTATGCTAAGTGAAATAAGCCAGTCAATGAAAGAAAAATACCACATGATCTCACTCATTTATGGATAATAAAGAACATTATAAACTGATGAACAAAAAGATAGATGCAGAGGCAGTAAAGCATCAAACAGAATGTCAAACTACAGCAGGAAGGTTAGGGAGAGGAGGGGTAGATAAGAGATCAACGTAAGGACTTGCATGCATGCATATAAGCATAATCCATGAATGCAAGACACTGGGAGTGGGGTGGGTGGGGGAAATGGGAAGATATGTACACATGTAACACAATAATAAAAAAATTTTTTAAATTTAAATAAGAAAGAAAAAATTTTAATTTAAAAAGAGAACTTCCAGGCGCATTTAGTCAGCAGCCAGAAGAAAGCATGGCGGAGAGGAGGCCTCTGAAAATGGCTTTCTCGGGGAGTGGGCGTCCACCTTGGACCGCCACGTGTCTCCCTTCCCCCACATCCTTCTTGCTTTGGGGGAAAAAAAAAAATCAGGGATGGTCTGGCGTTTACTCTTTTTATTTTTATTTTTATTTTAATGTTATAATTTTTTAAGGAAAGAAAAATATTTTTTAAGATAAAGAATCATTGGCAGGCCGAGACCGGTTTGGCTCAGTGGATAGAGCGTCAGCTTGCAGACTGAAAGGTCCTGGGTTCGATTCCGATCCGGGTGCATGTACCTTGGTTGCGGGCACATCTCCAGTGTGGGGTGTGCAGGAGGTGGCTGATCGATATCTCTCTCTCTCATCGATGTGTCTTACTTTCTTACTTTGGTTCAGGGGGCAGCTGGAGGTATGTTTCTTACTTTGTTTCATCCTTCTCCCTTCCTTTCTGTGAAAAATCAAAATATACTAAAAAAAAAAATCAAAAAAATATACTAAAAAAAACCAAAATCATTGGCAGTTGCTGCCAGTCCTTCCTCCTTGGTTCGGCCTAATACAAGTCGTTTGAGCCTCCAACCAAACGAAATACGAAGTCACTTTCGAGCTAAACCTTCCTCATCCCGCTCTCAGGATGCCTGTCCCGCTCCGCCTCAAACTCCAGCTCCTGCTCATAATTACGGGGCAACTCCTGACCAGGTGGGCCTTTGACTGCAGTCGCAGGAGCAACAGGTGGAGGCGGAGTAGGTACAAGGGGGAGGTGGTGTTTTTGGAGATTCGCACCCTCCACTGGAGGCTGGAAAGCCGTGGCTACATCCCGCTTAGACACGCTTAAACTCTCCTGGCTGGGTCTAGGCCATCCCGAAGTAAAGTAGGAACAGGGATCTCCTCTGGACCTTCCGCTGTGTGTCGCTCATGCAGCTGCCTCCTGACCTTTTCCCACGTTTCATCAACAAAACTTGAGAAATGAAGAATCTGACCACGCTGAGCAGAGCATCCTTGAGCTTGGAGCATGGTTTAAGCATTTGAGAGCAGAGATCTCTTTCCTGAGACCCGGAATTACCAACGTTTTACACGCAGCCAATACGCCTTGCAACAATCTGCTCCTTACCTCCTTCCTTTCATCTGCGGCCACGCACTTCTCGGAGTGACCACTCGCCTAATTGGAAGTCGCCTCATTGGACATCAGATATGGCGGGGTCTCTCTTTTCCGTGTCCAACCCGGAAAGAGAGATGATCCAGTTCTTCGAGTTGAGGGGCTGGGGGTTGAGAAATAAAAGAAACAAGATCAGAGACAGAAGGAAAAGCTGGGATGGGGTGAGACCACCGCCCTCTTCTGAGGGAGACAGTGACCCAGAGCTGATGCAGAGTGTTTATTTTATACCCCAAATACCAGGAAGTTTCCCCAAACGTCAGGACAAAGGAGATTTATTTGCATTCTCCAGTGGCCCAGAGTCCTATTCATTGACTGAATTTACATATCAAAACCCACTTCCCTCCACCTGGGCAAAGGTAAGCGTCAGTGCTGAGAG
Organism: Lasiurus borealis; assembly: GCA_004026805.1. Taxonomy (NCBI): domain Eukaryota; kingdom Metazoa; phylum Chordata; class Mammalia; order Chiroptera; family Vespertilionidae; genus Lasiurus; species Lasiurus borealis. The sequence continues at coordinate 2,453 of PVJN01042183.1, read as the reverse complement.
CGCATCTGCCTTTTGGTCAGATGTGTATCCAAGAGAGAGCTCTGCCCGTGGCCTTGGGTTCAGCGACAGTTATTAAGGAAGAATGTCCACGTGCCTCTCCGGAGCTCTCTGCAGTCCCGGTCCCAGGGGTGGGGGGGAGGGGGGCGGGGGGTGAGGCCCTGCTTTCTGACAGGAGACCAGGGAGGAGCGGCGGGTGTGGAGGGTGGTGTGCCCGTGGGACACCTGGGGCAGGTTCAGGGGGCAGCTGGAGGTAGGGTCTGGGGCTCTGGAGAGAGGGCCAGGCTGGAGATAAGTGTTGGGGTACAGCCCAGCTGGCATGGCTCAGTGGTTGCACATCGACCGGTGAACCAGGAAGTCACGGTTCAATTCCCGGTCAAGGGCACATGCCCAGGTTTCAGGCTTGATTCCCAGTGTGGGGCGTGCAGAGGCAGCCAATCCATGACCCTCTCTCATCATTCATGTTTCTATCTCTCTCTCCCTCTCTCTTACTCTCTGAAATCAATAAACATATATAAACATATATATGTGTGTGTGTGGGGTGTGTGTGTGTGTGTGTGTGTGTATAATATATATTTTATTGATTTTTTAACAGAGAGGAAGGGAGAGAGATAGTTAGAAACATCTATGAGAGAGAAACATTGATCAGCTGCCTCCTGCAAACCCACTACTGGGGATGTGCCCCTGACCGGAATCGAACCTGGGACCTTTCAGTCTGCAGGCTGACGTTCTATCCACTGAGCCAAACCAGTTTCGGCTCATATATATTTTTTAAAAATAATGATAATTCTCTTATCATTGATGTTTCCATCTCTCCCTCTCCCTTCCTCTCTGAAATCAATAAAAAAGAGTTGGGGTGCAGAGAGCATTTGAAGGTTTGGAATAAGTCGCTGCTGGGAGAGCTGCAGTGAGAACCAACAGGGGGGGACTCGGTATTCAGGGGGAGTGGCAGGGGAGATGGAAGTGTCCTCGGAAGAACCCGGGGAGGGGACATTTCAGCAGCCAAGGCAGGAGCCGAGGAGGGGATGGCCCGTGGCGTGGACATCACCAGCCGGTGCCCCGTGGGAGGGCCTGAGGGGTGGCCACTGAACGGCGACAAGGTGAGACAGGAGGTCACTGCCGGCGGGGTCGGTGCGGGGGGCACCCAGACGGGCCTGGCCCGCAGAACTGGTCCCGCTCAGCGCTGCCGCCCAGCACCACCCACCCACACCCCTTCCTGCGGGAGGTGCCGGCGTGGACGGGGCCGGGTGGCCAGCCCGGGCCGCAGGGTGGCCGGGGAGGTGTCTGCCCTCCCCTGCAGGGGAGACCAGGTGTCACAGCCCCGGGAGGGGCACAGTGTCCTCTGGCAGGAGTTGGGTGGGGGTGGGGGCACGGGCTGGGAAGGTGTCTCACCTGAGCCAGCGCGGGCTCCCAGGAGCCTCTGGGGGTAGGGGGGGTCCGGGCCCAGCGTCCCAAGCTCTCGATTCCTCCCACTGGGCAGAAAGCGGGGTCCACAGAGAGCAGACACCCTGGGTCCCAGTGCCCGCTCAGGTCTGCAGATGGAAGGACAGACCCCGACCCCGAGGTGAGACTCAGAGCAGGGGCAGCCCTGCAAGACCCCAGCACCCGCAGGCCCGGGCCTTGTCCCTCCCGGAAGGCCTGCCCACCCCTCCCCGGCCCCGAGTCCTGGCTCCGCAAATCCCCTGGGCCCCTCCTCCCCTCCGCCCTGGGAGAAGGCTCCAGGCAACCCCAGGTCTTCTAGAAACCACGCTGTCTGGGCTGCTGTGCTGGCCCCCGGTCACCCCGGAACCCTCTCCAGCATCAGGAAGGGGGAGGCTGTATCTTCACCCACCTCTGTCCTTGGATGCAATCAGAGTAGAGAGGGGCACTCCCCCTCCCCGGCCCTGTCACTGCCGGCTGGAAGGCAGCTGGCATGGCAGGGGGGGGCTCCGGAGAAAGTGGGGGAGCCTCCTTCGGGGAGGCAGGAGACGTGCCTGGGACCCGGATCCTGTCCCGGCCACCCAGACTGCCTCAGGGCAGGGCGGCCCTCGTGCCCTTCCCTAGAGGAACTTGGGGTGGCCTGACCCTCCCGTGACCTGCGACCTCTCCTGTGGGACAGGTCCTGCCGGGACCGGCTCATCTAACCTCCTGGTGGGAAGTGAGCGGCGACAGCGGGCACGGGCGCTCCCGGCTCCCAGGGCGCAGGGCCTGGGCCAGTGGCTCCAGGAGCTTCACACGCACCGCGTGAGTCACGCAGTCACGTGGCCCAGGGCATGGACTCTAAGCTCACCGAGGCGTGTGTGTGTGTGTGTGTGTGTGTGTGTGTGTGTGTGTGTGTGAGGCAGAGACCCCGCTGGCACACAGAACACCACAAACCTACCTCAAGGCCCGCCTGTGTGTGGCACCCAGGGTGCTCTGCAGTGCGGCCCTCCCTGGGCTCATAACCGTAGAGGTGGAGGAGGCGGTGGAGGAGGAGG
>PVJN01042182.1:0-18378 GCA_004026805.1 Lasiurus borealis | reverse complement strand
CAGGCTGTGTCTCCACCCTCTGCTCAGGCTAGGATACAATAGGAGGGGTAAGAAATGAGAGGGAGAGGAAGGTGGGACTGCATGCAGACAGGTTGAGAGGAGAAACAGAAATACAGAAAGGGAACAAGCAAAAGATGCAGGAATGAAAAAGGGAAGGAAATGTGGGGCTGCACAGGGAAGGGAGTGGCGACCATGGGGGGATGGAGCAGCTGCACTTGGCGAGGGGCAGGGCACAAGTGGCGCAGAGTGGGGAGCTCTTCCCAGATGTGGAAGGAGGGTGGTGGCCCCTGGCATGGGCTGTTGGGATGGAGGGTAGACAGTCAGAGGCCTTCCAGGTGGAAGTTCTCCTGTCCCACAGCAGCAGCGCCAAGGGCACACAGGCCTCGGCCACCCTTGCTGGGTCGGCTTCCCTGTGCTGGGAGGGGAGGCACAGCTTGGTTGGGGTGGAATCGGACACTATGGAGGGTGCTGCTTTTGTCCCTGAGGGCTGGACCCCAAAGGCACTGGCCAGGGTTAGGTTGGTGGCACATTAAGTGTACTTTGTTGACTAGAAGTTGGGGTGTCCTGGGCAGGGAATGGGAGGATGGCAGTGGGGAGGTTGGGGAAAGATGGGGGGTTGGCAAAGGCCTGGCCGGGGCTGGGGGTTAATGCCCCCTAAATGGAAGCTTTAATATCAAAGTGCATGCAGGCGGGGCTGGAGGCAGGTCCCAGAAAGGAAAGGGGAAGATTTAAAAGAGAGCAGTAAACATGGCAAGGGGCAGTAATAATAGTGAAGGAGGGAGGAAGAGAGGTTTCAGGTTCACAAGGGAAAGGTGAATGAGGGGGAGAGGAGGAGTAAAAAGGAGACATGAAGGGAGAGACAGGAGGAATGAAGGGAGAGAAGGGAGGAGGGAGGTAAGGAGAGGGAGGAGCCGTGGGAGGTTCAAAGGGAGGGAGGGAAAGAAAGCAGGAAAGATAAGGATGCTAAAATGAGGTGTGGCCAGGAAAATAATTAAATAAAAAGAAGAAACAGAATGTGAGAGTGAGCAGTTTAAAAGGAGGAGTTAGAAAATTAAGTACAGGATGATGTTTTTAAAATGTACTTGGACATCCCCTGAAGGCTCCCGGTTTGTGAAAGGGGGCGCAGGCTTGGCTGAGCCCTCCCACCCCACCCCCCACCATGTGCATGAATTTTGTGCACTGTGCCTCTAGTACCATATAAAACTGTTTGCAGTATTAATCTGCTACTAATCCAATCCAGTGTATTTTCATCTCAGACATTGTAGTGTTCAGTTTAGAAGTTAAGTTTGGGAGATATATATATATCTCTAACATCCTGAACATAAGGAACATAGCTATAATATAATATAAATGGTGGTCTGGTGTCCTTGTCTATTAATTATAACAACTTATTCTCCTCATTATGAGTTCTATTTTCCTGTTTGTTTGCATCCTGGTACTTGTATGAATTTTACCTTGTTGGGTGCTAGAAATTTTTGTATTCCTAAAAATATTTTCATGTTTTCTTTTGGTTAAGAGATTTTCAAGAGCCATGTAAAAATCATATGCAACAAATTATTTAGCAAAATTGCTAATGCTTCTGATGAAAAAAAAAAGTAACATTTTATAAGACCAAGTTACTTGCTGATCTGTACTATTTTTATAGCATAGTTATAACTGCAGATTCTATTTATACATCATCAGTTTGTAATGATCTGATCACTTTGTATTACTAAAGGAAGAGAAAAAAAGATCAAAGTAAAGATTCTATGATGGCACAAGTGGGACTTTCTTATTTTTTCAGTCAAATCAAAGCATAACCATTTCTGCTAAATTTCCTGCCTTTGTATACTTTACACTATTTTTAAGAAGTAGGCAATTTCAATAACCAGATGCAGTTAAATTTCTTGAAAATAACTTGATCTTTTGTGTCCTGCTTTTATTTTGTTTGAATGATTCAGAATAGTGCTCAGCCTAGTACGAATTATCCCCCATTAATGAGGTGGAAACTTCCTGAGTATTCTACACAATGCTCCATGTTTCAGTTTAACTGTTAGAATCAAACAATATTTTTGGCTCTGTGTGACCTTCTAATAATGCTCCTTTTAATCCTTTTGGATTACTGTCTTCTCTGACATTAGGTAGTTTCCTAGCACATATGTGTTGATCAGTACTCTACTGAATATCTTAAGGGAACTCTCTGCAAATGTCTATAATTATCTCTATGTGGCTCTCTCTTATGAGCTCTAGCAGTTTTGTTTCCCCCAGACTCTCAGCTCTCTTTCTTCAACTCAGTCTGACTGGGATACATCTGTGCATCACAGGTGTAAGTTAGGAACATTGCTCACCTTGTTCATTCCTTTTCTCAGGGCTCACTTCCTTTCACTGGCTGAAGTCCAGTTTCTTGAAAACTGTTGTTTCTTATTTTGCCTGGTGTTTTGTTTTTGTTTCTTTTAGGTGGTAGGGTAAATCCATTTCTATTATTCCAACTTGATCCCAAGTGGAAGTGAAGCCCTCATGATTTTATTCATTAGTTTTTAAAATCCCTTCCCATAGTACCAGTGCCCAAAGCCAAAATTTTATTACTTTCACTTAGATTACAATGGTTTCTTCCTCTTATTGTGTCTTTGTCTAGAGTTTTAATTCCCCTTAAAATTTTCCTCCACAGTGACCACCAGGGTGACATAAGTGAAATATAATCCAATTATTTTATCCACTTTAAAAATCAGTCAATGGTTTCTATTTTCTTTAGAATAATACTAACTTTCCTTAACATATCATATAAGCTCTTCATGACTTAAGTCTCTGCAGAACTTGCTAGTCTCCACATACCAAACTCTAAATACTGGCAACAATGAACTATACCTACTCTTCACCCTCAGCATGTTGTGCATTTGCTTATGTTAACTCTGCCTAGCAATACTGCTTTCTCTTCTTCCTCCCAGGCTAATTTCTCCTTAATGTTTCATCTCAGGTGTTACTTCTCCAGGAAGCATCCTCCCTCAGTTTGGGTTAGGATCTCCTCTAACACTGGTATACATCTTTAACATAGTAACTTAATACACTATAATATAATTGTGTTCATGTATCATTCTCTTCCACTATATGGTAAGCTATTTGAAGACAAGGTTTATATATTAATCAATTCTGTAACCCAACAACAGATACATACTGGGCACATAGTAGATGCTTAATAAATCCACATTTAACTTAAAAATAAATTATTTCACCTATGTATATTCTGCTTTTCCATTTTAACTTGGAGAAATTATCTATTAGTTCTTTTTTTAAATACAGGTTTCAATAAATTGTCATCTGCACAATGCATCCTGTGCCCTATGTCTCAAGAAACGTCTTTTTCCATCACCATTTTCCCCTACCTTTATCCACCTCCATGCAGTCTGCTCCCCTTTCCTTCTGGCTATCACCACACTGTTGTTTGTGTCTATATGTCAAGTATATATGGTTTTTTCTCTCCCCCCAGCCTCCTAATCCCTTTACCTCCTTTCATCTACTCCCAAACCCTACTCCCTGTGACAGCTGTCAGTCTGATCTATGTATCCATGCCTCTGTTTCTATTTGGTTCATTAGCTTCTGTATAAGTGAAATCATATGGTATTTGTCTTTCTATGACTGGCTTATTCCTTTTATGCCTTCTATAGCACCTGACACAATACTGAGCTTTCAGTTTGCTAAACAAATATATGTTTAAGTACTTTTTACTATAATACCAAAACTTTTCTTCAGAAATTATAGTAATTTTTTTTCACTAAGTGTGAAATTTGGTATAAAATCTTAAGTTCTCAGATATCAATTCAATAATAAATATCTAATATCTTAAGGTATTTTATATTCTTTTTTTTCCCTGAAAGACAATGGTAACAAATGACATGTACACTCCATTTGCAATCGAATTCAGTAAAATTGGAATAAAATTGGTAATGCTGCTAATCAAAAATAAAAAAATTGTAAGTATTTTGTAAAACCAAGTCACCTGTTGATCTGTAGTATGTTCTGTACCATATTCATGACTGTAGATCCTATTTGAACATTATCAGTTTGCAGTAAGTGCAAGAAATGATCACTTTGTAGTACTAAAGAGGAAAAAAAAAATTAAAACAAAGATTCTATAATGATACAATTTGGTCCTTTCAAAACCAAATCTAACTTCCTGTCTATATATACCTAAAAATAAAGAAGATTTTAACATAGGCAGCTTTACTAACCATAAATAAGTCAGCCCATTTTTATGAACAGTAATTATAAGTAGTCAGAGAGCATCCATCAATACCGAGCTAAGAATCTCTTAGCTCCCCTTAAATGAAAAATAAAATATATAATAAATTTGAATCACTTTTCAAATAGTAAATTTCAGCAAATAAAATCAATTTTTTTATGAAGGGAGAACGTGGAAATGGCACAGACAACTCTAATCACATCCTTAAAATATTTAATTCTGTTGTAAAATGTTTCAAGTTTGCTAACATTTTGTTTTAAATAATAATAAAAATCATTAACTACAAAACAATATTTGCTTTGATTAACTAGAGGCCTGGTGCACAAAATTGTGCACAGGGGGGGGGGTGTCCCTCAGCCCAGCCTGCACCCTCTCCATCCTGGGACCCCTCGGGGAATGTCCGACTGCTGGTTTAAGCCCAATCCCAAGTTGTACATCCCTCTCACAATCTGGAACTGCTGGCTCCTAACCACTTGCCTGCCTGCCAGCCTGATTGCCCCTAATTGCCTGTGTCTTGGCCCCTGCCACCATGGCTTTGTCTGGAAGGATATCTGGAAGATGTCTGGTCTAATTAGCATATTACCCTTTTACTAGTATAGATTATTAGTATAAATAATTTTTAGGCTCTCAGAAGCCATTTATGAAGACTTGACATTGGATTTTTACTGAAAATTGTTCAACATCTTAGGACATTCATTTCTTCACCTATAAAGCTAGAAATCAACAGCTGTCTCATGGCTGCTGTAGAATGTTGGAGAACAGGGTGGTTTCCAAGTAAATGTTAGTTTCTATTCCCTTGTCCACTAACTAATCAGAACTGTAACTAAAGTGGGATCAGGTATATGGCAAGTAAGTTCTGTGAACACTCACCTAGTTTCTACAAAATAACTTACTCCTTTTCTCTACTTCCTGAAGGAACATATTTGATTTCTTTCACATGCTGACTACTGTTCTTCATGTCTATTTATATAGTTTAATATTTTAGTATTTCACTATACACCAATTTTTAAAATGTTTAACAACTTCAAAAAACAGGTCCACTACTATAAAATATTTCTGTTAACTTCTTATATTCCATTACTTTCATAGTAAAAATATTTTTCTAAGTAGCTGAGATAAGTATAACATTCCATTTTTACCTATGTAAAGATATTTTATTAACTTTTAAATTAACTTTGAATTCACTAAAATCATGTAGTATATATTTGTGTATTAGTTTATCTTTTTTCTATATTGGAAAAAATTATGCTAAAGTAATTAGCCATTCCATTTATTTACTTATTTATGCTAAAGTAATTAGTCATTCCATTTTATTTATTTATTTATATATTTACGTACTCACTCGAGGCCCGATGCACGAAATTCGTGCGAGAGTAGGCCTTTATTCCCCTGGCTGCCAGCACCAGCTTCCCGCTGGCACCCAGGCTTCCCTCTGGCTGCTGGCACTCAGGACCCAGGCTTCCTTTACAGAGGGAGGCCCTGTCCACCCGCTGCAACCTCCCGGTTGGTGGACTGGGCCTCCCTCCCTCTGCGAGGTGATCATAGGGGTGATGGCCGGGCCCTTGAGCAATCACATCACACCTATCTTGGCTGGCCTGGCGTCAGTGGATGTTATAGCGTGGTCTCGGGTGGTTGTCCGGATGGTCGTTCTGCTGTTTGGCTGAATTTTTTATTTTTAGGTATACACAGACAGGAAGTTTGATTTGGTTTTGAAAAGCAGCTGATTCTTTTTAGAGAGAAAAGGTTATTGGAGACTCCAATTTTGCACCCACTTATTTTTTACATATAGATTTCACAATTGCTTAATTTAGTTTTAATATCTATTCTTATTGATATTTTAAATTTACAGATGACCTGAAGAATATTGTGATTTTTGTTATAGTTATTATTTTTAAAGGAAATATGACATGTTTTAAATTATGCAAGTATTTTCTCTCTTGTTGTCTCTCTTTTTATGAGGAATTTTACATCCCACTATAATGAAGCTAAGTACTTTATATTTTTTGTAAAATAATTCTTTAAATTGGGAACCTTATAATAGTATTTGTTCCATAATAGGAAATAAATTATGTGTTTTTTTTTAAAAAGGAAGTATCTAAGCATATCCTTTAGCTTTATAGATATATAACTACCAAGAATAATAATAAAAGCATAATATGCAAATCAACCAAATGACCAAACAGCAGAATGACCGTCCAAATGACTTTTGGCCGACCATGCTGCCAGCCAAGGCAGCTGTGATTTAATTGGTCAGGCGTCCTGCCATTGCCCCATGACTGCCCAGCAGAGGGAGACCCAGGCCACCCAGCTAGCAGCACTGCAGCAGGTGTGTGGGGCTGGCTAGCGATCACCCTGCAGAGGGAGGCCAGCCAAGTGATCACACCCCATGCCTGTCGACTGGAGAGGGAGGCAATCGGTGGCAGGGCAGAGTGGGGCAGCACCACACAGGTGACAAGCAGTGCAATGGTGTGGGTGGGGCCAGCTGCCAGCAGCCAGGGGAAGGAAAGATCCCATAGGCCAAATGGGTCCCCACCCAAATGGGTCCCGGATTACAAGAGGCTGGGCTAAGGGACCCCCACCCCCACTCTGTGCATGAATTTTGTGCACCAGGCCTCTAGGTTAGTTATATAAACTGAAAGTAGTTGCCTTGGGAAAACGAAACATGGAGTGAAGCCAGAGATGGTATTTTTTGTTTAATAATCCTTCTAGAACTATTTAACTCCTTAAATTATATGCTAATAATTTTAAGAGGAAAAAATAAAAATTCAATTCAAATTTTAATTTCTAAAATAAATCCATGTTCTTATATAGTTCCATTCATCTTTCAAAATAGAAATGCTCCCATAATTATAATTAAGGATTACTTTCTCAGTCATAAGAAAACTAATATAACACTAACATATAATTATATTTCTCAATATAAGTGTATAAATAGACTATAAAATAACTTTCAAGTTCAATAAAATATCATTACATTAAGTTTACCCTTACATGAATAGTCTATGTGCCTAGGATTTCTCTCATACTGAATCTCAAATACAACTGTAATCATTGAAACTTAAAAAAGTTTCCTCTATACACTAAATTATTAAAATTATTATTGATTCTTATTTTGGATTTGCTAAATAGAAAAAGCTAACGAGAAAGTTATATTTTAGCAATTTTCCCCTTAATATAATATTCACATTGTTAATGTGGGCTCTTTAAGGCTGGAATGTTCAAATGGAGTTTTATTTTTTTGTATGTGGGGTTATTTCAACATGGTTTCCTTTAATCATGGTTATGCTTATAGTTAATGAGGTATGTATTTTTAGGAGAAAAAAAAAACACATCAAACTTAGCATATGACTTTATAATGACTATCAGTTACATTAAATATCTTTTCTCTTACCATTTTGGATAAGTTGAACATGGCCTCCCACAAGCCAGAAGAGAGAATCAGTCACAATTTGGAAAAAGTGTAGTAATTCATCTTTTTCTTCACCCTTAACACACACACAAATACCAAAAAAGCCAGGTTACTTTTCTGTAATTGCTTTGTGTGTGTGTGTGTGTCAGAAAGAGAGAGAGGGGGGGGAGGGAGAGAAAACTGACTTCTGAGGAGTTAGAGGAGCTGGTATCTGGATCTAATAGGTATTTATGAGGTATGTGACCTTGAAGTGTTTACTTTTTTAATTTATAAAAAAAAAATAGCTTATAGACTACTCTACTTACTAGAAATGGTTGTTACCCCAAGATTAAATAAGACAATGTAAGTAGTATAAAAACTGGGATTTCTCAACACCTCTGGAGCTTTTTAAATATACCATGTACAGGCATTGGTGCAAACATAGTAATTCTGAATCTCCAAAGTTAAAGTCTGGACATTGTATTTTTACAAAGTTAGGTGGATCACTTGGTTATACACCCAATGCTGAAAATCACAATATGCAAATGTAGGTGTCAGCATGTAAAGCATTAATAATATATTTCAGTTGCAGCATCTATTCTTCGACTCCTTGAGGGTAGAGACCATGTTATTTAGCTCTCCACTGTATACTTAATATCTAAAAACAACCAACATTTATTCAATAGATAAATGCCAATTTTCCTAGCTTCTTCTTTTCTGGAATACAGGGTGAAACTTATTCTAGATTAGAGTATGTGTCACTATGGAAAATAAGACATAAGTTCCATTCGCAATTCTGTCATTTACTGGCCATGTCCTGAGTGTTTGTATTGCAGCACTAAAGTAATGATGACAACAGCAAAAACATTATGATTGCCATGTTTATTCTTTATAATAATGAAAGTATTTTCTTCCTATTATTCTAGCATAGAGTTAGATAGGTGCTTAAATAGACATGCACTAACTTAAATATTAGATTTAAAAAATAAGTGCTACATTAGAAAAAAATTTCTTTAGTTTAATCAACTGCCTTAGTTTCACTAAACATACAGACTGGTTTGGCTCAGTGGATATAGCGTCGGCTTGCGGACTGAAAGGTCCCAGGTTCAATTCTGGTTGGGGCATGTACCTTGCTTGCGGGCACATCTCCACTGTGGGGTGTGCAAGAGGCGGCTGATCGATGTCTCTCTCTCATCGATGTTTCTGACTTTCTATCTCTCTCCCTTTCTCTCTGTAAAAAATCAATAAAATATATTTTTTTAAAAAAACAAGTAATCCTCAATGTTGTCAATCACAAATGATAGTGCTGGACTCCTAGACTTCCTACTTTCATTAGATAATGTCACCCATAAATTTATGGCTTCTGAAACTGCTTAACACAATTTACCCTTAAAGCACTTCAAAATTCTCCCACAGGTGTTTTCTATTTGTATATATCATATACATTATTTATATTCTTATATATACAAAGAATATCCTGTGTATATTGTGCTATGTAATCTACTACCTGATTAGGAAAAACCTATGTATGTAGCACTAATAAATAAAATAGTTTTATTACTTCCTTTAATCCTCCTTTTTGTTTTTTAAATATATTTTATTGATTTTTTAAAATATATATATTTTATTGATTTTTTTTTTTTTACGGAAAGAAAGGGAATGGGATAGAGAGTTAAACATCTATCAGCTGCCTCCTGCACACTCTGTACTGAGTATGAGCCCACAACCAAGATAATGCCCCTGATGGGAATCGAACCTGGGACTCTTCAGTCCCCAGGCCGATACTATCCACTGAGTCAAACCAGCCAGGACTATTTTATTTATTTTTTTATAGAGAGGGAGAGAGAGTTAGAAACATTGATGAGAGAGAAACATCAATCAGCTGCCTCCTGCACACCCCAATTGGGGATGGGTCCCCAACGTACATATCCTTGACCGGAATTGAACCTGGGATCCTTGAGTCTGCAGGCTGACACTCTATCCACTGAGCTAAACAGGTTAGGGCTTAATCCTCCTTCTTAATTTTGCCCCATGGTCAAATCATCCTCGTTTTCTATAGCTGATTTACTCCCTTTGATGTATGTGCTAAATAAATTTTTCTCTCATAATTATCTTGTTTTTTATTTTTTAAAAGTCTAATACTTTAGTATTAAAATAAGCTTCACATACACCATTAAAAATAGGGCCACTTGAAACAATTATTCTGAAATCTATAAATATGCTTATAGAGTACACTGAAAACTGCATATATCAACATGTTAGAATTTATTTTTAGCACAAAACATGCAAATACGTTTATTGAATCCAGTATCAGCAATTTAGTTCCAGCAAAACATCACCCATCCCATTGATGTTTTCTATTTGAACTCTATTGATTTTGTAGGTGTTTTTGTTTTTTAAATATATTTTCATTTATTTCAGAGAGGAAGGGAGAGGGAGATAGAAACATCAATGATGAGAGAGAATCATTGATCGGGTGCTTCCTGAACTCCCCCTATTGGAGTTTGAGCCTGCAACCTGGGCATGTACCCTTGATTGGAATCAAACCCAGGATCTTTTAGTCCACAGGCCGATGCTCTATCCACTGAAACAAACCAGATAAGGCAGTTTGGTTGTTTTTAATTAATATCTGTAAGTCCTTTAGCTAAAAGGGTTTAGGATTTTTTTTTTTATCTCTATACAAATACCATAATGAAAAGTATTAATAGACTATATATGAGAGACTATAATTATTACTGCCTTTAAAGGGTGAATATTAAAGTGCTTTGAAGAAGACAAAGTTTTCATAATAGTCTGAGTTATTCATGAGAGAAAAATCATTTTACAAAGGAGAAACTGAAATACAGTGAAATCAAGTGATAAAAACCCAGAATTAGTCTGTTGCATAGCCAGAAAAAGAAATCAAGTCCAACAAAATTTCTACAGTTCATGCCATTTTAATTGACTTGAATAAAATGAAATCTAGCAAATTTGCAAATACTAGTGCTAGCATCCCTCAAAAATGGTAGTGGAAATTCTACAAGTGGAATTTGTAACCTATTTCCATAGAAGGCATATACTCCACTACTAAGTGAAATTCTATGCCAACAATGAATGAGTCTTACACTCAAACCACAATATGTTGTTCGTATTTTATTTCTTGTTTTTTAAATTAATAATATATTTGTCTTAGTTTTTCTACAAGATATATCTAAAAAACTTGACTATTTTACTAGCTTGAGAGTTCTTTTCTAGTGTAAGACTATATTCCTTATATTCTCAAAGCATCTCAAATAAAATTTAATATCTCATGACTTACTTATCTTCATTAATTCACAAAAGTTGTGAATCTGATCAATCTCTAATGTAGCAGTAGGCTCAAATGTCCATATAACCAAGAACTCTCGTAACATAAAGGAGTTACAGATACACCTATGATTCCTTATATATTCTACAGCCAAATTGATCTAATAGACAACGAAACATTACACAAACAACTGCAGAATTCATATTCAAGTATGGAGTGTTTGCTTTTGCATGGTATCATGTTAAATGAAACTTGTACATACTTAAACTTTTACATGGCTCTGATATGTGTTTCAGTTGAGAAAGCGATGTGCAAAGCAAGGACTGCTTATAAAAGAATATTCACCAAGATAAAAGAATATGGACACCATAAAACAAGTCTGAAAACATTTCTAAGCATTTAAATGTACAGTGTATGTTTTCTGACCATGTCAGAATTAAGAAATGGATAACATTATAAAACATCAAGAAAATCCTCAAATATCTGGAAATTAAGCAATATACTTCTAAATTTATTAAAATTAGTTCTAAATTCTTTTATTATATTTTAATCCTTGCCCAAGAATATCCTTTTTAAAATTGATTTTAGAGAGAGAAACATTGATGTGAGAATCAACGAACAGTTGCCTCCCACACATACCCCAACTGGGGACTGAACCTACGACCTTTTGGTGTACGGGGAAAATGCTCCAACCAACTGGGCCACATAAGCCAGGGCTTAATTCCAAATGCTTAATTCTTCACCCAAGAAATACCTGTTGGATTGACATGACCCTATGTTGAGGTTGAAATATTTTGACTACAGAAGATCTGAAAGATCTAATAGAAGGTTCACTTTTATTTTGCTTCACCATTGGAGTTATTGAGAAAAAGCCTTGGAGCTGGAGAACAACACTTTCCTCTACTGTTAATTTAAGTAGGAGGTATGTTTTAGGAACATGCTATGGAAATAAATGTCTACAGGTGCTGTCCAAAGTTGCATAGTAAGGCAGATCCTTAAAAAAGTCAAACAGTATGCTTCAGCCAGCACTTAAAAAAATTTTTAATGTAGACATTATTTTTGGTTGTTACTTTAAAAATACCCGAATTGACTATTCTAATTGTACTTTCAGCCAAATATTGTACATTTGAAAATAACGTGGAACATCTTCTCAAGAATTAAACTGTTTTGGCTACAAAACACAAAGCACTAAATAAACACATATACCTTAGCTGCATTGATGAAACATGTTTGCAATTGCCTCCCCAAAATCAGAAAATTTTCTGCAGCTGATGGAAGTAATTCATTGTAAAATTCCTCTGCATCTTCTCCTGGCTCTAAGCCCACACAGCAATGGCTGAAATAAGAGCACAAGTTTGTAACTCAGGTTGGGTTAATTATAAATTTTAATTGAACGCTAAAGCTTCTATAGACCCTGTGCCTTAATAAGAATTTTTAGTATGTTCCTTTACTTCTCAAGCCAATAATGAACTTTTTCTGGAAAATTATTTTAACAACTTTCTAGAAAAGTAATGCAGACTTTGCCTATACTAAGAGCCAGGACTCATGTGTCCTAAAAACCTATTTGTCAAACTCTTCAGGAAACAAAATACACTTGACTCACAATAAAGAGAAATGAGGTAAGTTTTCAGGGAATCGGCTACAAACACTCTAAAAGTAATAGGATACCTTGATAGTCTGATTTGTTAATATTATTTGTTTTAACAGATACATTTTAGACATCAAATAGCTGAAAAAGTACCCAGGGTGAAATTAGTCTGCAAGGGACAGATTAGAATATCAAACACTCTAATTTTATACCAATTTAACTTTCTAATAGATCTAATTTCCTAAAAGCTGCAAAAATATCTGACTGCATATTTCTTAAATCAGAAGGGGAAACTCAAGCATGGTCTCTACCAACGTCTTATGAGTAAGTACTGCTATCTGAGGCTTTTCCACAAAATGTGCAGACACTGATGAGCAATAGTAACTATATACAGAGTACGCTAAAAACTTAACTGGCTAGCTCAATATATCTGTTTTGTTTTTGGGTTTGCAAATCAAGTGTTAAAGTTAATGGATTAATGCTCATATGTATCAGTTTCTGTTTGGCTCCTAAAATTACTTATTTAAGAGTACCTATTTTTACTGAGAACATTAACAAATGAAATTATGTTTTTTATATATTCACAAACATTGGATTCCACTCAAGAGAGGGCAGATTAACCAATATTTTCATGAGATTACAGTATATTACATCTACTCCAAACAAAGATATAAAGCTTTAAGTAAATAATCTTAAAAATCAAAGTATAAAAAAAGTACTAAGTACACTGCTGTTTTTTTTTTCCTGAAAGTATACCTTGAATCTGTCTTTCACATAATAACAAAGTATGAGTGAGCAGTTTCAAAAGCTAAATCCACTTGCACATTTTGTTAGTTAATTTGGAGGTGGCTTAGACACTGAGAACATCTGGTTTATCAATTCTTGCAACATAAAAGATTTTGATCTCTTTTCTCTAAATTTCTAGTATGGCAGTAGATCAGTAAACACTGCTTCTAAATTTTATTGACAGGATTGGACTTACCTAATGAAATATACAGTTGAGATAGCTAAATTAACGAAGTGAAATGAACAGTTTCTGTCCTCCTATACTATCTTTGCTTATGCCTTTTATTTCAGCACCAGTTTCATTCTGCTTTGTACAATAATTCACATGACTGTGACCCCATCTCTATGGTAAGTTTTTCCAGTATAGAGCCAGTGCCTTAATATTTTCATTTCTTCCTATAATTCTTAGTCAATAAAGAGTCTACTGGCACTTAGAATTCAATGGTGAGCAAAAGACATGATCACTATCTTCATAGAGCTTATGGAGCAAAATTGTAGACACTGAAATATTCACACACACACACACACACACACACACACACATATATATATATACATATGATGAAAAACAACATATAGTGTGAAAGAAAAGTACAACCATACCTATGACAGGAGATTGTCAATGCTTGTTAGGCAACTGAATAAAAAGGAGCAAATGTTGAAAATAAGAATCTTCCAACACATCTCCCAAGAACACACTGACTTATTGCTTCATTTTACCTTAGTATCTGTGTAAGCTGGGAAATTGTAGTCCAACCACCCTGGATTCGAGAACAATCTTGACTGAGCACCAAGAGACAATATCGAATGAGGTCATAACAATATATATCCTGTTTGACTTTCTTCAACTCTGAGCTTCCTAAAGGTGTGTTGTTTATTATTTCTAAGGCAAAAGAAAATAAGATATACTTATTTTTACTTAGTACATTAAAAAAAATATTTTTTATAGGTTGACTAGTAACTAAACATAATTTAAAAGAAAAAACACTACATGAGTGGGGGAGATAGGAGGGTAATGGGGGAATAAGGACACATATATAACACTTGAATCAATAAGGAAATTTAAAAAAAGAAAAGAAAAAGAAAAAGCACTGCTTTATCATGATGTTAAAGTTTCTCTGAAAAAAATTATAGTGAACCCTTTATTTTGAAGATCTCAATTTAACGACTTGGGATTTTTTTTTTTTTTTTTTTTTTAATCCTCACCCGAGGTCATTTTTCCATTGATTTTTAGAGAGAGTAGAAGGGAGGGGGAGAGATATAGAGAGAGAAACATCAATGTGAGAGAGACACATCAACTGATTGTCTCCCACACGAGCCCTGAGCAGAGCCCAGGATCAAACCTGCAATCGAGGTCCATGTCCTTGTGACTGGGATCAAACCTGGGACCCTTCAGTCCACAGGCCAACATACTATCAACTGAGCCAGATCGGGTAAGGCTGGGCTTAGGACTTAATGGACAAAACTTTCAGTCCTTATGTCATATATGAAAATTAACACCTTGTTCATTTTAAAATGGTTTTAACTAAGATTTACTTATACTGTACTTACATTAACAAATTATTTTTATTATGAATTCAGTTGTTTTTAATAAATT
The DNA here is from genome assembly GCA_004026805.1 of Lasiurus borealis. Classification (NCBI taxonomy): domain Eukaryota; kingdom Metazoa; phylum Chordata; class Mammalia; order Chiroptera; family Vespertilionidae; genus Lasiurus; species Lasiurus borealis. Next base: position 3,517 of record PVJN01042182.1, on the reverse strand, counting down.
TTAGCAAATAGGCTGTACACTGAAAAAATACTAGTAATTTTGCCAACATAAATATTACAACTACAGTCTACATAATTAAATCCAAGATCCACCACTCATAAACAATGTTCCTTGAATAATTAGCATGTGATCATACCCCATCGCTAGTCGTAACTGGTTCTGTTGTTGCATGGAGTGAATTTCTGTAGCAGTTTTAAGGGATGTCAGCCAATGTTCCAATGTACACTAAGCCACACCCCAGCCTGTGCATTTTGTTTACTCATGGTGACTGGTGAATGCAAACATTTACTAGACCTATTCAGTATAAATTTTAAATTATAGTAATACATACAGAAAACTTTTCTATTAAACTTTTCATACATGCTTAATTACACAAACGTGTCTACATAAGTAAAACAGGTAAACTAATTTGTCAATTTTTTAACATGCATTCAGAAAATCTACTTTATTATATAGATTTTCGGCTTTAATGAATACCCCCTTGCTGGAATTAGTCCATCATAGCGAGATTTTTATTGTAGAAAGAAATGCTCAAATTGTACCCATGATGGAATTGTTTTATCCCTTAGACAGTATTAGCCAAAGAACAAAAAAAATTTCTTACCCTTTAACTTCAATAGTATAACAGGGACATTCTGCTCAGGACTTTTTGCAACTTCAGCAGCTAGAGATAAAATCCTTGGGTCTGTACCTGTTGGCTTCATTTCTCATATCTCCTGTATTTTAACAGAATCAGGAAAAGAAAGGTCAAATGGCCTAAAATATTTACTCCCTAAATTTAAAAATAAAATATCAATGTAAATGAAAACTTAACGCTGCTTGCTTTGTTAAAGAAGTGAACAGTAGGTTTTGTTTTTCATTTCTCCCTTATAGAAAACTTGGCTTTTTCTAACTAGTGTACCTAAAAGAGCTAGAGACACCTATACTTTACTGTAACAGCTACAGTAGATATTACTGTGTACTTACTAACAGTCAGGAACTGTCTGGGGCTTCACATTCACTTTTCTAATCTTAACAATAATCCTAGGATAGGAAAAATCGAATATGCATAAAAGAGCTAACATAGGCCTAAAACTATTTTTTTTTGTTTAAAGTATTACAAATAGTAGTACATATATCTCCTTTAATTTCACCCCCATTGACCTCCCCGGGGGACTCCCTTATCCCCCAGTACATACCCTTACCAGGCGCCCTCCCCCTGCCCCAGTGTCTTGTATACATTGGTTATGCCCAAATACATGCATACAAGTCCTTTGGTTGATCTCTTACAGCTCCCCACCCCCAAACCTTCCCCGCCTTCCCCCTGTAGCCTGACAGCCTGTTCAATGCTCCTTTGCCTTTGTATCTATTTTTCCGCCAATTCTTTTCCTTAAAAAAATCTTGCCTCTGTAGACTAGAAATTAACCTGTAAGAACAAAAAATGTTTGAGTCCCAATTTCAATGTCCAACAGTTCTGAGTCCTAGTTTCAATGTCAAACAGCTATTTTTAAAATATATTTTATTTTTTTACAGAGAGGAAGGGAGAATAGAGTTACAAACATTGATGATGAGAAAGAAACATCGATCAGCTGCCTCCTGCACACTCCGTAATGGGTATGTGCCCGCAATCAGGGTACATGCCCCTGACCGGAATCAAACCCAGGGCCTTCAGTCTGCAAGCCGACACTCCATCCACTGAGCCAAACCGGCCAGTGCAAGACTGCTATTTTTTCAAAGATCTCTTTACAAGGATAGTCCTTGGCTGGTGTTTAGGAAGGAAATTGGATTTCAGGAGGTTTCTACCATTTCAGTAGGTTTCTACCATTAGAATGGCGCATTGTGCCTAAATCATGTGATTTTTGCTGAATGTCTACTTTCTTTCCTAAAGTTTGGAATCTGGTACATGGTAACAGAGAATGTCTACACAGCCATCCTCCAATAAAGACTCTGGTCACTGAATCTCTAGAGAGCTTCCCTGATAGGCAACACTTCAATATGTTGTCACAACTCACTGCGGCAGAAATTAAGAATGTCCTATGTTACTCCACTTGGAGAGGAATTTTGGAAATTTGTACTTGTTTTTCTCTAGATTTTGTCCTATGGGCCTTTTTCTTTTGCTGATTTTGTTTTGTATCTTTTCATCATTGTAATAAATCACAGCCCAGCCAGCATGGCTCAGTGGTTGAGCATTGACCTATGAACCAGGAGGTCAGTTGGATTCCTGATCAGGGCACATGACTGGATTGCAGGTTCGATCCCCAGTAGGGGGCATGCAGGAGGCAGCCAATTGATAATTCTCTCCCATCATTGATGTTTCTATCTCTCCCTCTCCTTTCCCCTGACATCGATAAAAATATATCATAAATAAATCATAGTCATGAATATGGCAATATCCTGAGAACTATGTGCCCTCCTAGCAAATCACTGAACCTGGGGTTAGTCTTGGGGATCCCCAACACACAACTCAGAAATGCCGTGTAATTATAAAATAACCAAAGCTTGTTTATAAAAACCGACTGAATAAAATCAATTATCTTAAACATTTTTTAAAATCCACAACCCAATTCAAATTGTTGCTAAAACTTCTTTATAAAAATAATTTAAAGCATTAAAATCTCAAAGATATTACTCTTTAAAAAATGTACTATATTTTATATTCATACCCTATTTAATCCTCATAACAAAACTATAAGCCATAATCATCTCCATTTTACAGATAAGAAAAAAATAAACCTTGAAGAACTTAAGAAACTTGTCATGGTTCCACCAGCATGCATTCAAATCCAAATCAATCTGATTCCAAAGTCCATAGTTTTTAATTATCATATCTAATAATAGACAAATATGTAAATTGACCATACCTCTATGCCACCAGCCAATCAGGAGTGATATGCAGATTAACCCAACAAATATGGTGGTTAATTAGCATACACAGATGCCAAGTGATGCAGGTGGGACATTTGCATCCTCACCTTGGCTATGATGCAGGTGTTCTGCCCCACCCTCAATTCTCAGGGCCTCTGGGCAGCCAGAGAGGAAAGAGGTGGCTCCCAGAGGCAGCTCTCTGAGCAGAAAGAGGCAGCTCTGGGTCCTGTGGGGAAAAGGGCTGGGCAGGAGTGGAAAGGTGGTGCCTGCAGTCAGGGAAAGGAAAGCCCATTTTAGCTCGAATCTTCGTGCTTTGGGTTTCTGGTAATGTTTATAATATCCCCTCCCATATAAAACAGTAAAAAACACAAAACATGTAATCATCTATTCTAAGTCACTTTTTAAGCTATTCTTCACCATACTTGTCCATCCTTTATATTGAAGAGTTGGCCATAATACATGCACCCCAAATTATTCCTTATTAGGTAAAATATGAATCATTTAAAAAAACAAATTTTCAGGAACTATTTTAAAGAAAGCCCAGCACAACTTCCAGCACATAGCAGTCATACAACTTTCCAAGAATGTGGGTATAGATACCTCATTCTTCCCAATGGCAACATTAAGCTATGCTTCCTCTATCAGAGTCAATCAAAATACAGCTACCCCCCCC
>PVJN01042181.1:0-18378 GCA_004026805.1 Lasiurus borealis | reverse complement strand
AAAGCCATGCCGAGACCGGTTTGGCTCAGTGGATAGAGCGTCGGCTTGCGGACTGAAAGGTCCCAGGTTCGATTCCAGTCGGGAGCATGTTCCTTGCTTGTGGGCACATCTCCACTGTGGGGCGTGCAGGAGGCGGCTGATCGATGTCTCTCTCTCATCAATGTTTCTGACTTTCTATCCCTCTCCCTTCCTCTCTGTAAAAAATCAATAAAATATATTTTTTTTAAAAAGCCATGTTTTTAAATCATTGCCATGACAATAGGCTGGAGGCTACCCTGACCCAAGTCTTCACGCTAACACCCCACGAAAAATAACTTTACGTAAAAACGAGTAACAAAATGTCCAAGGGGGAGAAGCCAGGGGTCGGCAAACCGCGGCTCGCGGGCCACCTGCGGCTCTTTGGCCCCTGGAGGGTGGCTCTTCCACCAAACACCACGGCCTGGGCGAGTCTGTGTTGAAGAAGCGGCGTTGGGAGAAGTTTACGTGTAAAAAATGTGGCTCTCAACAGAAATGCCCATCGCCGTGCTGCTGATATGTGGCTCCGTGGACTGAGAGTTTGCCGACTGCAGGGTAAAGCCGACTCCTCCAGCGCAGCAAACCCGGTTCCGGGTTTTTAGGCCCAAATGTGAATGCCACACCGCACAGCGGTCTCCGCTCCCCTCATCCTGGGGGACACGTTCCTGGGTCCCCGGGTCGATGCCCGAAACCCGGACAGACAGGCCGGAACCGGAAGGAGACTGTGCTCCCCGCCACACACACGCCTTCCTCTGAGCAAGCTCACCCCTTCCGCACAGGAAGCGGGGAGCGACCATTAAATAAAACACACACAGAGAACCGTAACGCTACACCGCGTACAAGTCAGGCGAATGCGCCGCTTTACAAAACGTCCCCCTGCCCGGACTCACCACGGGGAGGGCTCCGGGAGGAGGGGACATCCCGCCGAGTTCCAAGTTCAAAGGTCGAAGTTCGAAGGTCGCGGCGCAGGGCTCCCCGCCTTCTGAGGTTCCCAGACGCTTCGGGGCTGGCGTCACCACCCCAGCGCAGCTTCAAAGGCCATTTTTATGTAAAATAAGGGTCACTTGGACCCAAGCACCGCGATAGGGGGCCAGTCCCCCCAATAATCACCAGGACGGCCCCTCAGGAAACAGCCTGTGAAGGCCCGGAGGCAATCAGCCTGCGAAGCACGCAGCACGTCTTCTCGCAGCACGCAGCACGTCTTCTCGCGAGATTTTCCCTCCGCCGCTCCATCTCGCGAGATCTGGGCACGAGGTTTCTCACCCGGGCGGGATTCTGCCGTGTTCCCTAGAAGAGCGCATTGTTTACTGAATTGCTCATTTCCGGAGTTTTCTTCTGTTGTTGTTGTTGTTCATTCTCACCGGAGGATATTTTTCCACGGGTTTTTAGAGAGAGTGGAAGAGAGAGGGAGAGGAACATCAGTTGGTTGCCTCCTTTGGAGCTCCTACTGGGGCCTGGGCCTGGGTGGGAGGAGCCTGAGACCGAGGTCCGTACCCGTGACCGGAAGTGAACCCAGGACCCTTCTGTCCACAGTCCGTCGCACTGTCCTCTGAGCCACCCCGGCCAGGGCTGTTTCTGCAAGTTTCCATTTACTATTTTATAGGCCTCAGTTGAGGGCGGGTAACTGGGACCGGAGAAAGCAAATTGCATCTGTAGACAAAATTTTATTTTTTAAGTATATTTTATTGATTTTTTTTTTTTTTTTTACAGAGAGGAAGGGAGAGGGATAGAGAGAAACATCGATGAGAGAGAAACATCCATCAGCTGCCTCCGGCACATCTCCTACTGGGGATGTGCCTGCAACCAAGGTACATGCCCTTGGCCGGAATCGAACCCGGGACCTTTCAGTCTGCAGGCCGACGCTCTATCCACTGAGCCAAACCAGTTAGGGGGACAGAAATTTCTCAAGCAAGATACACAAAGGACATTCAATCGGAAACTTCTTTCTGTTCGAGGATGCCATGGATACAGCCTAGAAAGCAAAAAGGCAATCAGACTATGAGGGGGGAAATGCTTGCCAAGCCTCCACCATTGAGGTTCTGTTATTCTTATTCTAGAAATAAAAAAAAATAATAAAAAAAAGAGGTTCTGGGAGGATAAGTGTGTTGGCGGAAGACAGACAGGGAATTGGATTACAGTACACATCTTGGACTTGAACCAGTCTTTCTGGAGATGGGTCACTGAGCTCAGCCACCTCCAAGCAAGCAACAACCACATGCTAATGAACAGGAGGGGAGGAAACCGGCATTTATTTTGGCAGAGTCCAAAAGTGGGGCCAACCTGTCCTCCGGGGTTTCTCTCTCCCCTTTCAGACAAGGCCTGTTTAGGACCTGGAACGTTTCTGTTGCCTTCGAATTAGAGAACTGACAGTGATACAAGAGAGAGAAAGGATCGGGATATTGGGACAGAAGTTGGAAACTCCTAGGTGTACAACGTAGTGGGAAGCGTTAGGACCACGTGTGAAGTGCATGGCTGCAGACCCTCTCAGAACTGTGAATCATCCAAATTGAGGCTGAAAACCAAGGTTAGGCGAGAAGGAGGCACTTCAGCGGGAAACCATTCACCGAACAGCCGTATGAATGATACTCAGTAGAAACGGGCCGCTTGACTAAGTAATCATGTATGGGAAGCAAGGAAATGGACTGCCAGCAAGGAGCCTCATCATGTAAAGGTCAATCGTTCTAAAATTGCTCAGACCCCAGAGCATTTGCCCCCATGCCCTGGACCCCAAACCGTGACTCTTGAAGAGTTTCATTTAAAAAATAAAAAAATCAAGAATTGGAGCACAAATCAAAACCTTCTGCCCAAACAGACCCTGCTCATTAAGCAAAATATCTTTGTAATGGACCAAAATTGTGATTTCCCCAAGTGCCTTGAATATAAATGACCATCCGCAAATGGTAGCCACTGGTATGGTTTCTTCTGGCCCCACAGTCCTTATGAGCAAACTAGAGGCCCCCGTGCACGAATTTATGCATGGGTAGGGTCTGGCCAGCCAGCCCCAATCGGGGCTGATCTGGCTGGGTGGCCAGGGGGAGGAGCCAAGAGAGGTTGGCTGGCTGGCCCCATCCCCTGGTCGAACTCGCCTTTTATTACATAGGATTGTTATATAGGATATGCTACTACAAACGAGGAAAGCTTACACTTGAGAACAGTTGAGTGGAGGGCAGCGTTTCTAGAAATAACCATGCGATCTGCTTGCTGTCTAAATATAATTCGTAGAAGGAGGCTCAGCGGGGTTTCACAAAGCTCCAATGTTAATTTTCCTGGAGGAAGACCAAACTGGTAGGCTGCAAACCACTTCTATTTTTGAAGGTAGTGATAATGGTAGCTCAAGACAGATGTCTGGCCAGTGGGCCGAAGGAATCAAGGTACCCTGCTGTCCGGTTTGAGCATCTTTATTAATGATTTGGAAGAGAAGAGAATACAGCACAGATACTTCTGGTAGTTTTAAATGAAACTGTCTACCTATCTATAGCACAGACATTATTATTCGAATATGATAGGGGGCTTTTTTATCCAATCAGAGTCCTGTGCCAGGTAACACTTAAATCAACCTGCTGTCAAAGAAATGTCAAGGAAACATCGGCTTTTTTTTTTTTTTTTTGGCTGGATTACTTCAGCTTATGCAGGCCTGTTGGGAGTAAAACTACAAAAACAAAAACAAATTCAAGGCAAGCCTTCACCACTCAGTAGGTCAAAATGACCACCGCCAGATTGAAATCTGGGGTATGCATACAAAATTTGTCATGCTAGCTATTTGCTAGGCAGTTCAACAGATGATTTCATGTGTTTTGACTTTTCCCAACCATTGTTTTCATCTAGTAAAGAAAATACATGCCAACGAGGGGGCTTGTGTGTATGATCATAATGGATTAAAGGGACAGGGAAACAAATAGGAATCTCGGGGTTTCTCAGCTGGAAAGATTGACCCAATAAAGTATTTCCCAGAGAAAAGTTGGATTGAAGAACACAGGAGATGAATTCTGGCTGGGAGCAGGCTACTGACATAGGGCTTCAGAGAGACCTTCTTTCTTCACCCCGAGGTTTCAAATGCAGCAAGAGGTAAATTGTGTTTTGCCTGAGGTGTTTTTTTTTTTTTTGTTGGAGTCTCTGGACCAATTTGTAGATATATAATGTAATTTTACAAAAAACATGTGTGTCTATAGATACAGCTTACTGGAGGAATCCAGACTATGCCACTGTGGCATGAAATCATTTTGAGCCAGAAGCATTTGAGAATCAACAGATAAGAGGAAAATTTTCCCTCCCCTGAATTCCTTTGTGGGAATAAAAGCAGTGCTCCCGGAAGAACTCAATGGCTGAAATCCCCTCTCCAAGGGCAACTGGAGAGATTGCCTGTCATCGGCTGAGATCGCGAGAAGACACTGCACCTGAAGAGATACTGCCACACAACCACCATCTCTCTCATCTCCTCAGGACACCCCTTTTCCCTGAAAGTCATGCGTGTTCCCACCCGCCACGGGGACCTCCTTCCCTTTCTAAGAAGCCATTTGTCTTCCTGTTTTCAGTGCCTTTCTTCTCCTCTGAAGGCAGTAGAGAAGCCTTTTTAATGCTTCAGTAGATGAGTTAATGGTTCTGATTAAAAAAAAAAAAACCTTTAAAAGCTGATGATGGATAAAACTGAGTTTCACACCTACTAAGACGGCATGGGACTTGTCTCTTTGGGGTTCATTGTTAAAAACGACACCCAGCTCTTACACAATTTTAAGTGTCTAATTGGTTCTCTTTCCTGATTTGTGTGTGTGTGTTTTTAATGTTTTTGTTGATTTCAAAGAGAGGGAGACGGTGAGAGAATTATCAATGATGAGAGAGAATCACTGATGGGCTGCCTCCTGCGTGCCCCACACTGGGGACTCCAGCCTGCCATCTGGGCATGTGCCCTTGACTGGGAATTGAACCTTGACCTCCTGGTTCATAGGCCAGCCCCATACAAATGCCTGGTGACTTAGATAAACCTTCACATTGCACTTAATCAATTAACAACTGTTTCTTCCACCGGCAGTTTATTAAGGGTTGATTCGGCCCAGCGGCCCAGGGGCCAATCATGGTCTGAACCCTACGCTAAGCTGAGGGAGAAGCAGGTCTGGCTGACGATGCCTTCTTGCCAGGCAGAGCTGTTTCATTTTGAAATTCTATAGAAAGAGCGCAACAATAAAGCATGGCTTCCGCGTTTAAATAAACACAGGGTTGCTCGGCCGCTGAACGCCTCCCTTCCCAACGACTGATCCGATATCACATGTCTGTGTAAGAACGCCTGACGTGGGCCCTCACACACAATGGTAGACGGTGATCCACGAGATGATAGCGGGGAGCCACACAATGAGGCATTGTTTACCCCGAAGACCGAGTAACCGGTTTCACAAAGGACGGTCTTCGGCGTCTATTGTGTGCACCTCCACGAGATTTACTGGAGCTTTTATAATTTCTGCAGGACCCCTTTCCAGCGGGCATCATTGGCGTGAAGTAAATCACGGCGTGCAGAAACCTGGCTCGGCCGCAAGCAAACCGGGAAGATAGAATGGGAAGAGAAACAGACAAGGGATGGGGGTGGGGTGATAAGGTTGGGAATCTTGGGGGCATGTTTCATAAACACTTTGTTTGAGGATTATTAAATTACAGCCCAGAGAGGGAGGAGGGGGGAAACCGCCATGGTAAAACCCATTATGAAATCAGATCTTTCCCCCTCCAATTTCCTTTGCAATACGTATATCACATATGCACGTATATAACGGCACACATGACGGATGTGTCCACAAAATACAGCCTGGACGACTTGCAGGTCACTTGAAAAGGAGTTTTCCTATCAGATCTAGGCACAAAATTGGAATTTCACTTTGGGGGCGGGGTCCTGTGAAATGGGGGTCCTGCAGGGATGGGACACCCTTGAAGAAAGCGGCGGCTTTCTGGGAGAAGGGCTGAGAGATGCGTTTTTGTTATGGAGAGCTTCTCTCGCCCACCGGAGGGAGGAAAGACCCACGGGGCGGCTAAACCGTTCACTTTCTGCTCCAAAATGCGGGCAAAGGAGGTGATAACGGCCACCGGGTAAGCAGCCACCTGTCTTCCTCCCCGGCTTCCCCTCCTTGACCTAAGTGCTCTCAGAGTTCATCCATCCATTCATTCATTCACTCGTTCGTTCATGCCCTCCCCCTTCCTGAAGCCATTGCGTGGACATTTCAGTTTGGAAAGAAGCACAAAGTACAATCGGAAGAAATGGTGCTTTAAGACCCGCAGATACTTCCACAAACCCTTCATTTTTTTTGGGGGGGGGGGAGGGGCGTGTTCCCTTTGGACCCTCCCGGCAGGCACCCATTGCCAGCAACGGGCCGGACGCAGGAGGACTGGCCTGGGATTCCACACACACATCTTCAGGAGTCATGGCCGAACGGTTCCCAAGGCCAAGGACCGGGGCTAATCCCGGTCATCACTGAGAAATCTGCTGAGATGCGCTGCTCCTTGGGTAGGCGATCTCTGTCCAGGATTTGGTAGCTCTGGGGGAGGAAATCAGTGACAGGGACTCACAGGAGCAATCAACGGAAAGGGGCGTGGGGCAGGGCGGGGAAACGAGGAGATCTCAGGAGACCTGGCCACGGGAGGTGTGGGTGCAAGTTCAAGGTCCCTCTGGAAGGCCAGGGGCCCTGGCTGTTTAGTCCCGCGGCAGCCTTGCTTCCTCTCCTCTCTGAGAAGCCAGTTGAGTCCTTCAGGCTCCAGATCGCCTCCTTCTGCTGGGTCGGCCCGCAGTGCCAGGAGCACATCCACGCGTGTGCGCATTCCCCTGGGCATCTGTGCGCTTGAAGAAGGGGGGCGGGGAGGCCACAGACAGGGCGCCCCGCCACACACGGGCCTCTCTCTCACCCAGAGAGCCCTAACGCGGGTCCACTCGCCCAAACCCAGGCCGGGCGCTGGCCCCGGGCGGGGAGTCGTCCTAGGGCACGTTGCGCTTCTTGCGAAGGGGGCTCTGGCCGCTGCTGGGCCGCAGCTCGGCGAACTGCACCTGTGAAAACACACACACGTGAGGCGGGCGGCCCGGTAACCCTAGCTCGCCGGCCGCGTGTTAATGGCTCCCCCGGGACGCGCCGAGGCAAAGGAAGGAAGGTTCAAAGGTAATGAATCATTCTCCAAACACAGGAACAGGGGGGATTCATTACAGGAAGGACCGGAGGAGTCTCATGCATCATTTCTGGAAACCAAAATATTAAAAGCAGACTTTTTTTCTTTTTCCTAATGAGATGCGAGGGGGTTCTACCTGCCGCAGGCAGTGCTGGAGGATCTCAGGGGTGTGTGCGCGCTCGACCCTTTTGCACCTTAAGCAAGCTTCGTCACAGCCCCTTGGGGATGTCCGTCTTATGACACAGCAACTTATTAAGAGTTATTCATTTAAGAAGATCTAAAACCTTGTGGGGGGAGGGAGGGAGGCGGGGGAAATCTCTGCAAATGATATGCCATTTATTCTGCCAGAGAGGGAAATCATGTTGAAATGGATACTGGCCCCAGACTTCTATAGATTTCTCTTAAAAATGGATTCCATTTCCAATGGAATGGCTAAAACAGCTGTGATCACTATGAACGGGGGTGGGGTGGGGGGCGCCCCCAGGGGCAAACTGCCTGTTGTGCTTTGGAAAGTGCTCTTGGCGATAAGGAGGATCTTGCTGGTGAGCTCTACCTTCGGGGGATGGTCTTCCGCTGTGTCCCGTGTTTTCCTGCCAAGGCCAAGTGGAGGCGCACTCCGAGGGCCGCTGTGCGCACAGACAGCCCTGACCAGGCTCCATGGAAACTGGCATTCTCCGAGGAGGCGGGCAAGCCTTCCCACTGCCACACCAGTGCCCATGCACACAACCCCACTGCTTGCACGGGGGCTTGCACGGGCTGATGGCAGAATGGCTTTACGTAAAGGAATGCACGGCAGCCCAGCTGTGCTCACCACTCACAGCATTTGTGCCCATCTCCCCAAGGACATCAGGACCAACCACATAAGCTGAGCTGCCCTTGGTCGAGAGCAGATGCGTGACATAGGAGTAAAGCTCGCTTTCCTCACAGTGCTTCGTGAGGGTGCGTGCGGGACCGGGGGTGACATACCTGTGATCTTCAATGCAGAACAAGCAAGGGCCAGGTAACTATTTTTTTTTTTTTTTATTTTTTACAGAGAGGAAGGGAGAGGGACAGAGTTAGAAACACCCATGAACTGCCTCCTGCATGCCACCTACGGGGCATGTGCCCTTGACCCTAATCGAACCTGGAACCTTTCAGTTCGCTGGCCGACACTCTATCCACTGAGCCAAACCGGTCAGGGCCCAGGAGACTATTTTGTCATCGTGCCATGCAAATGTCAACGCGTCCATTTATATTTTGTAGAATACATTTATTAAATGTATTGTTATTGATTTCAGAGAGGGAGAGGGAGATAGAAACATCAATGATGAGAGAGAACCATTGACCGATTGCCACCTGCACACCCTGGACTGGGAATCGAACCCACCACCTGAGCATGTGCCCTGGCTGGGAATCGAACCAGTGATTTTTCAGTTCCTGGGTTCACGCTCAACACCTGAGCCACACCGGGCTGGGCTGGAGAACACGTTTTAACAGAGAACTGTATCAAAATGAACGCGGAGGGGATAGAACACCACGGAGCCCATTTTAATCTCTGGGATTTGGAATGAAGGGAAAGAAATCCCAGGGCCTCGAAGCCCTCCATCCTGAAAGCCACCCCAGCACCGTTGTGTGGCCAGGGCCCCAAGTCGGAAATCGATACTTGCTTTGGGATTCTCTCAGATGATAACGCACGGTCTCTGGTCACCGGGCTCCCATTTCACGCCATGGCCTCCCATTTACCGATTCTACGATCCCCAATTCTCCAGGACAGCGGCTGCCGCCTGCCTCCTTCTCCACCCTGGGCTGACAGCAGTCTGATCGGGCCATTTGAGGGGACTCTCTCCTATTGTTGCCGTGGCTAATCTCTCTGTCTCCACAGAAACGGACGCCCCTGGACTCGGCGGCCATCCCCCGTGAATAATACCTCTGACTGATCGCAAATCGCGCCCCGCCCCCTCGGCCTCTAAGCGCATTCCAGTAAGTGGGGGCTCTGCCCTGGGTCGCCTTGAATCTTTAGAGGGGACGCGATACCCGGGAGGCAGAGGAGATCATCAGAGCCAACAAGAACAAAGAGAATGATCCTCCTGGGCCCTGCTCCCCACAAAATGCCTGCCCTCCCTCCCGGACCTCCCCGGGCCCACACTCTGAGCCCATCTTCTCCTCTCTGGGGGAGACAGGCCATCCCAACGGGGACCAACACCACGGCCTGCCAGGGGCGCCGTGCGGGGTCCGGAGCGTCTCTAAGTCGCTCTTTTTCAGGATAATTTCCCCCAATCAGCTCAGGCTTCGGGGACAAAGGGTTCCTGGCGGCTCCCTGCAGCCAGGCCTCTGGAAAGATCTCTCTGATGCGTCCTCTCAGTTACTCACACACTGGCACAGCCTCGGGGCCCTGGGGCCGGCCACACGCCCGTGTAGCGGGGGGACGGGGAGGCGGGGAGAGAGGGCCCCCATGGGTGGTGACCCGTCCGTGCATTACGTACCTTTTGAACATCAGACGGGACCCTGGAGAGGAAGTCTAGTAGCTCGTTATTGTCGATGGCATAGGGATTTCGGAACTTCTTGGTAAATTTATTGATGCCTGAAAAAAAACAGAAGAAACACAGGGAGATCGCGTCATCTGTCTGTCTGTCTATCTGTCTGTCTTTTCCACTCGGCCTGCTGGGGGAGGAGGGGCGTTCACAGGTAAGAAATTAGTGTGAAAACAGTGAAGGGCCCCAGCCCTGCCCACGCGGCCGTCCGTCCTGCGGAATCATCCACCGACGCCTTTGCTTGCAGGAAGGAGGAGGGTGGCGGGAGCGGGGCCCGGCCTCCCCGGCTGTGAAAATCCCATTACAATCCCCGCAGCGGGGCGGCAGGGACACCCACGAAAACCGGGGAGCTCATGGGCGTTTCTGGGCGACACTGATTAACAGCCTCCGATGCCAGGAGACACGAGTCCCGGGTGGGCACAGACCTTCATTAGCCCCAACAAGTCGCAGCTTGGGGGCCGCGGGCCAGCGGAGCGGGGGAGGTGCAGGCCCCGGTGGGGGGGTGTATTTTTAGGAGGGGGGTCGTGTGTTTTATTTATTTATTTTTTGGTGCTGTTAAAAAGAAGCTGCAGAAACCTCCCAGCCCCCTCCCCCAGCTCATTTTCACAGGTTTCGCCTCTCTCCCTGCAGAACAGAACTCGACATGTTGACTGCGCTTCGAGGCGGCGGGAAACTGTGAAAAGTTATTATTGGAAAATTATCTTCCTAGGGTTCGCTAACTTAATTTACGGGCGGCGGCCCGGGGGCTGGGAGGGGGGCGGTGTGGGCTGGTCTACAGGCCGGTGGTCGGCAAACTGCGGATCCAGAGCCACGTGCGGCCCCTTGGCCCCTTAAGTGTGGCTCTCCCACAAAATGCCACGGCCCGGGCGAGTCCATTTTGAAGAAGTGGCGTTAGAAGCAGTTTTTAAAAAATGTGGCTCTCCAAAGAAATATCGTCGTGCTGTGGATGTTTGGCTCTGTGGACGGAGGAGTTTGCCGACCACTGGCCTAGGCAGTGGAGTCTGCTCATCTCAGCGGGCCCATGGCCCCTGGAAGGGGGCTCTGTCCCTGGCCTCCTCCTCAGAAGGGGGGTCCTCTAACCCCCTTTGGTCTCCCCTGCCGCTCCTCACCTGTGCCCACTGCTCATGCACTACCTTCTTTTCAGCAAATGCCAACCCTTTCTCACACTAGGCTTTAGAGGGCGAACAATCCCGGTGGCCTCAAGTTCCCCCACGGAGAGCCGTGAAACAGGGGTCAGAGCGGAGGCCCCGTTAATTTCAGCAACAACGCTCCTATTCCCCAGCCCAGGTCACATTTCATTGTGTTTTTTTGTTTTTTCTTTTTATTGATTTGAAAAAGGAAAGAGAGAGAGAGAGAGAGAGACATCAATGATGAGAGAGAATCATTTGATCGGCTGCCTCCTGCACGCCCCCTACTGGGGATCGAGCCTGCAACCCAGGCATGTGCCCTGACTGGAAATTGAAACTGTGCCCTCCTGGTGCTCACCACTGACCCACACTGGCTGGACACATTTAACTGTTTAATGACCCCTACATATACACGGTTGGATGTTTCTCTAATTTCATTAACCATGACTTCACTTTCATCTAAAGCGAGGAGGGGTGCGGGGGGGAGGGGACTTCCTGGATGGCCCTGCACTTGACATAATGCCAACCTCCAGGCACTTCCTTACGGAGGGTCAGGTGTCCATCTGCTTTGCACATGGCGGCCAGGCCACTGTTCACGGGTACATAGAAGCGGCTGGGTGGTGAGGGAGACATCTTGCAAATGATCCCTTTTCTCCCCCAAGTCAGAGCCCAACTGTCTTTCTCCCCTCTGCCCCCACCGCAAGCTTTATGTTTCTAGCTAAAACTCCTCCCTCCCCCACCACCCTCTCCCTGCATTGCGTTCCTTTAAACTAAAATACACTCGCTGTGTCTTTCTAAAGGCATTAATTGTAGCACGGGCTCTTTGGCAAAAGGAAACAGACAAGGCAAAACGGCGCGGGCAGACAAAGACGCGCGGAGAAAGGATGTATCTCCTATTGTTAATTATATGGAGTGTGCGCATCTGGAGTCTTTACAGGGAACAGCCAGGCAGGGATAATATCCCAGCCGATCAAAACACCCCATTCTTAGTTACTGAGAAGATTACAAACCTGCACAGCAGCTCCAACGCGCCAGAGCGGGCAGGAGGAGCCCACAATGCACTGGGACACTCGATGAAAAACTTAGCTAGAATAAAAACTGTTATAAGGCACTCAGAAGTTATAAGCGTCAAAAGCACGACTTTTTAAAAACATGTGTTTTTTTAAATTGATTTCAAAGAGGAAGGGAGAGGGAGAGAGAGATGGAAACATCCACGATGAGAGAGAATCATGGATTGGCCGCCTCCTGCACGCCCCCAACTAGGGATGGGGCCTGCAACCCGGGCATGTGCCCTTGACCAGAATAGAACCCTGACGTCCTGGTTCATAGGCTGCTGCTTAATTAATCACTGAGTCGTGCAGACTGAAACACTTATTTTTTAAAGGCGTCACAGGCTCCAATTCTACCACATTATCTACCATGTGAGACCAAGTGTCAAAAAGGGAGCATCCATGCCTTGTTCCTCTTTTTATTTTTCTCCTTTAAATATATGTTGATTGATTTCACAGAGGGAGAGGAGATAGAAACATCAATGATGTGAGAGAATCATGGATCGGCTGCCTCCTGCATGCCCCCTACTGGAGATCAAGCCTGCAACCCGGGCAGGTGCCCTTGATTGAGAACCGAACCGTGACCTCCTGGTTCATAGGTCAACGCTCAACCACAGAGCCACGCCGGCCAGGCCTGTCTGAGCATCTTAATAGCTGAAGGTCCTAATAGCGATGACGGTTGAGAACCCCGCAGCAGTCACAGGAGCCAAGTAATGGAAAACCAGGCCTGACATAGACCCTTGAGGGGAAAGGTGGGTGGCTTCCCCCACTTAATTCCCTGCAATGCACCCTCCTTTGTCAATGCACAGCCCACCCAGTGACCATCGATGATATTCACCGCGAGGCTCCTGTTTTGCCCGACGGCTGGCTGGGGTAGTAAATCGAGTCAGGCCATTGACTTCCGGTTTGCCATTTGTGTTTCTGCTTTTTTAAAAGCTGCTAACCTGTATCTGGGTGCACCGCTGCCCTTGGTAAATTATAGCTTCCTCTCCTTTCTGGCGCTGGTCAGGTCATCACTCAGGGCGCCCCGCTTACCGCCGTCCCCACCCCCTGCCCACTGCTTCTGGGTTTAAGGACTGGATTGGGTTGGGCTATTTTTGGACTCGAGGAGAGATGGAGTGTCAGGAGCAACCTGGCTACTTTCACATGACGGCTAGCCAAAGGATGTGCCCAGGGCCAGGGGCAGGTGTTTGCTCTTTGCTCGAGTAACAGAGCAATCGGAGGGCTCCTGGGCCACAGCAATACAGTGGTACCTCAAGATACGAGTGCCCTAACATATGAGATTTTTGAGATACGAGCCGTCGAGCGAGCGAGCGATTTTTGCTTTGAAATACCAGCAACAGTTGAGATACGAGTAATCGCAAGGATCGGCTGGCACATGACCCACCAGTTTACCTCGACTCAAGCGTCTCATAGTTTCCCACGCCTCAAGGTTACGGAACGAATTAAACTCGTATCTCGAGGTACCACTGTATATTATTACAGGGGTTTCTGGCTGCGAAGGCCGAAGGGAAACCACACGCCCGATCCCATTTTTATTTGATCACAAGGATGTACCAGGCCTTCCATGAGCGACGCTGATCGTTTGCGCAACTGGGCCTGTGCAGGGATGGCACAGGGGATAGAGTGTCAGCCTGCAGACTGAAGGGTCCCAGGTTCCATTCCGACCAAGGTTGCAGGCTCAGTTTCCAGCGAGGGGCCTGCAGGAGGCACCAGGCAATGATTCTCTCTCATCACTGATGTTTCTCTCTCTCTCTCTCTCTCTCTCTCTCTCTCTCTCTCTCTCTCTCTCTCTCTCTGTCTCTCTCTGTCTCTCTCCCCCTTTCCCTTCCTCTCTGAAAGCAATCAAACTTATATGTTTAGCCGAACTGGCTTGGCTCAGTGGATAGAGCGTCGGCCTGCAGACTGAAAGGTCCCAGGTCAATTCCGGTCAAGAGTATGTACCTTGGTTGCGGGCACATCCCCAGTAGGGGGCGTGCAGGAGGCGGCTGGTCAATGTTTCTCTCTCATCAATGTTTCTAACTCTCTATCCCTCTCCTTTCCTCTCTGTAAGAAAGCAATAAGATATATTTTTTAAAAATGTGTATGTTTAAGAAGTGAGTCACCGGTTCTCACCTGGAACGGAAGACTAGCCAAAGGATGTGCCCAACTTACCCCAGAGTAGAACAATGTAGCGAAGTGGGATGAAGTACAACGTGATGGCAGCGACCGCCAGTACCAAACAGGCCAGAAAGGACAGGAACGGGACCGTCCAGTTGAACGTGCTGCGGGCAAAACCACAGAAACATCACCTCCTCTGCGGCTGGACCAGCTCCATCCATGCCTGTGCTCGTTTGCTTCTCAGCTAGACACGTGGGAACAGCCTATCGGGAGAGTTTCTTTGAAAACCCGGAGATGAAAGTCTGCCGGAACGGCCGGGTGCCAGAAAAACAGTCTTCGGGAGCAGGTCAGCAGACCAATGGCCACTGAGCTTCCTGGACCCGCGGTTCCAAAGAGAGGCTTGTTCTCAAACATGACTGAAGGCGGCAATACTGCCCAGCCGGCGTGACTCAGTGGATGAACGTTGATTTATGCACCAGGAGGTCACGGTTCGATTCCCGGTCAGGGCACAGGCCCGGGTGGTGGGCTCCATTCCCAAGTGTGGGGCGTGCAGGAGGCAAGCCGATCCATGATTCTCTCTCACCATGGATGTGTTTTTTTTTTTTCTCTCTCTCTCTCTCCTTTTCCCCTCCTCTCTGAAATCAATCCTATACAGTGGTACCTCAAGATACGAGTTTAATTTGTTCCATAACCTTGAGGCGTAGGAAACTATGAGACGCTCAAGTCATGGTAAACTGGTGGGTCATGTGCAGCCTGCGGATCCGCGTGATGACTCCTATCTCAAATGTTGCTCATATTTCAAAAAAAAAAAAATCGCTCGCTCGAGGGCTCGTATCTCAAAAATCTCATGTTAGAGAACTCGTATTTCGAGGTACCACCGTATAATCAAGGCCTAATATGCAAATTGACGGAATGGCAGAACGACCGGTCGCTATGATGTGCACTGACCACCAGGGGCAGATGTTCAAGGCAGGAGCCTCCCCCAGCCCGCAGGCCCCAGGCCAGCCAAGGCAGGTGCCAGCAGGGGGTCCTCCCCGCATCACCCCACTGGTTGCCCCGATGATCGGCCCTGATTGCCAGCCAGGCCGAGGGACCCTATCCCTGCATGAATTTCGTGCCTCCGACCTTTAGTAAAAATATATTTAAAAAAAGAAAATACGGACCATTTCACGTACGGTAAATGCCACCCCACTGGGGGAGCCTCGCTCTCAGGGTTTTATGTTGAGTCTTTTTTTTTTATTTGCTGGTTGCCAATAGTTGGGTGAAAGTTGTCCGCGGTCCTGAGCACCGAGTTACAATGGGATTCCAACAGAGTGACCCCAGAAGGCCCCCGGAGTGCCGGGCAGGGCCACGAAGGTCACCGTGCTCATGAATGGCCAAAGAAATTAATCGGAGCGAGCCTTCCTGTGTGGCAGCTGGCAGAACAGTGCCCTGTTCATGGCTGAACACATGTCCCGGACGGGGCCGCCACAGCTGTGCTGGGACCGCCGGTCCTCGGAAGCACGGGGGAGAGGGGGCGCCTGTTTCGATCACTCTGCCCCCTTCTCCCATCGGACACACTTCCGTGACCTTTAGCAACCACACAACAGCCACGTCTGTCTACGGGAGACGTTCAGGCACGGAGACACTTTCACCAAAGATAGCGCCTTCCTTCCTCGAGCCTGCCCCCTACACAGCAGCCCCCGATGGCCTCTCATCCTCCCTCCATTTCTTTTTAAAATATGTTTTTATTGATTTCAGAGAGGAAGGGAGAGGGAGGAAGAGAGAGAAACATCAACCGTGAGAGAGAATCATGGATCAGACCACAACCCGAGCATGTGCTCTTGACTAGAGTTGAACCTGGGACCCTTCAGTTTGCAGGCTGCCGCTCTATCCACTGAGCCACACCAGCCAGAGCTCAATTTTTTTTTTCTTCATTGACTTTTGCAAGCCACTCGAGTCCCTGAACGACCTGCTTCACCTCCACGCATGCCAGGACCCTGGCCTGTGGCACAGACATGCTAACTCACCTACATGTCCCTGTGCCTAGCACAGTCTGGGGCTCGCAGCCTTGGTGCAATGGTCTGCACCTACTGAATCCCCCAACCAAGGTCTCTATGCCCAGCTGCCTGTCTCTTCCCGTTCTCAGAGAAGCTGACCATTTGCAGCGGCAGCAGAATGGCCCTCTGTCTGTTTCTCTCATACACCTCTTTCGGGGCTGGTCCGATCTCTCCTCTAACATCATGTAGTTCAGACAAAAAAGACTCCTTTAAACCCTACCTGTGTCCCTTTTTATTTGTGAACTAGAGGCCTGATGCACAAAGATTCATGCAAGAATGGGCCTTCCTTCCCCTGGCTGCTGGCCCTGCCTTCACTCCAGCCGGAGCCGTCTTTTCACTCCGGCCCGAAGCCTTCCCACCTTCCCACACTGCCCAGAGGTCTGGATCGGTGCAGAACACCTGCGTCGTTGCCATGGCGATGATGCAAGTGTCCCGCCCTGCCCCCTCTGTGCCTGCACATGCAAATTATAACCTGCCATCTTTGTTGGGTTAATTTGCATACTCACTCGTGATTGGTTGGTGGGCATCATGGAGATATGGTCAATTTGCATCTTACTTTTATTAGTGTAGATATGATACTTATTTTTTTACATGTAGTTTATTACCCAACCTAGGGTCTTTTTGAGAGTGACCATGATATGCTTAGGAGTTACACTGGGCCATCTGGTCACCCCAGTACTGAGGCATTGCCCAACTGTGAGACTGAGAAGCCCCAAAGAGCAAACTGGCCAGAGTTACTAACAGGGCTTGCTTAGTGCCAGGGCTTCAGTTTGGGGGTTCTGCATTTTCTGACCTCACGATCCCCACCCGCACTCGCCCCTGTGGACGGCAGCTCTAATCCAAATGCCATGACGCAGAGGTAGGACTTACTTTTTAATTCTTTCTCCAAAGGAAGCGACCTCCTCCAAGATGTTCTGAAGCGTGGAAACGATATCCTGTACCATGTAGATTCTCTCGATGATGCCCTTCTTCTCGGGTTCCTACGAAATGGAGAAGCAAGAGTGGACTGGATTAGCTCTCCTTATCGTTGCAGTCTAGAGAGGAGTGCACTGTGCTATGTCACGGCATGGTTATCGTCCACAGAGTGACTCTAAGAGATGCCTCATTCCTTACAACATAAATGCTGATTTATTTATGCACATATTTTTTATTATTGTTTTCAGAGGGAGGGGAGAGATAGAAACATCAGTGATGAGAGAGAACCATTGATCACTGCCTCCTGCACGTCCTCCACACTTGAGATCAAACCTGCAATCTGGGCATGTACCCTGACTGGGAATCCAACCGTGACCTCCTGGTTCACCGGTTGATGCTCAACCCCTGAGCCACACCAGCCGGACCGTAGTATTGCCTGGCTCCACAAAATGTCCTGCCCCTTCATTCGATGGAAGCTTCCCGTGAGTCCCCAGAGAAGGGAAGCCCCATGGAGCTAAGGCCTGCATCTCCCTGTGGAGATGCCAGAGAACCCCGTGATTCCATTGGCTGATGCTCGTTTCCTCTTTTGTCTTCACCAGGCTGTCTGCCAGCTCCCCCTCGCCCACCCACCCCCATCACAGGGCTTCAGACATGTTTCCGGCAGGTAACAGCATGGGATGTGGGCACTATGGTTTCCTAGCACTGTGGCTTCTTAGTCAAACACTGCTGCATTTAAATATACATATATTTTTTCATTGATTAATGCATATTACAGACTCCTCGCTCTGCAATCGCGGCTAGTTCCTGACCCCTTTCTGAGTCGCAAATTTGTTCTGGAGAAAAGGGAGATCACAGGGAGCCTCTGGAGAAGTAAACATCACCTCAGCACTTGAGCGCTCTGGGCACTTCACACGCGTAAGCCCGCCCCTTAGAGAATGCAAAGAGTTGGGCCAACATGGCTCAGTGGTTGAGCCTGGACCTAGGAACCAGGAGGTCCCGGTTCGGTTCCCGGTCAGGGTATATGCCTGGGGTAGCGGGCTCAATCCCCAGTAGGGGGCGTGCAGGAGGAAGCCCATCAATTATGCTCTCTTATCATGGATGTTTCTCTCCCCCCTCTCTCTGAAATCAATAAAATAGATAAAGAAAACATCAAAAAAATAAATAAATAAGGATGCAAAGGACAAAAGACTGAATAAGCAACTTCGGTCTCATCAGAGCAGTCCTGGGGCTGACTTAGTTTCAAGAGCAATGAGCTCGCAGGACAAGCCTCCTCATGCCGCCCTGCGCTATGTGCGCTTCTCGGCAGCTCTCCGCTCCACGCTGGCTTTATTTACACGTCCCCGATGGACCGGGGATGTGGTGGTCACACCGTTTAGCAAACACAACATCGAATCTGCGGCTGCTGCGGTTCCCGGGAGGCGCCGCAGGGACTGGTTCAGAAGACAGGCCTGCTACCTCCCATGCCAACATTGTCCTGAGCAGGAGAGGCCTC
>PVJN01042180.1:0-18379 GCA_004026805.1 Lasiurus borealis | reverse complement strand
CCATATCTTTGAGGTACAGAACAGAGAGGCACAGTATAAGATTTATTTATAATTTTTTAAAAACAAATAACTACTTCAAAAGAAACCTTATACAATTAGGGTTTATTTTTAGATTCAGTGAATATTTATAGTGTATTAAAAATTTAATGTTTGAATTTTGAAAGTTTTTTTATATTTATTCATCTCTTAAGTTCTCAGCATTATTAGCTACCACTATCAACTTGAAAACATTCTGTTTGAAATATCAAATACATATTTTATAGGACAATTTACATATGGTTTAACTTACCATATTAAAATGCATTAGGCATCATGTATTTAACTGAAATTACAGGTCTGCTTCTAGACATACTGCAACTTCAACAGATATATATTGAGTTTTAGGAAAACATAGTAAAGAAAGCTATAACACCTATTAAGGCTTATTTAGTTGAATGGCTGATGAGATCTGCAGTAGACTTGAGAAATAATAACTTTCCATCTGCATCTGAACACTTAAGTCTGAAGATGGTGTCAGATAGGTTTTAAAAATATGGTATTAATATTTTTCTTCAATATAAACATTCCTAATAATTTTTATTGTTGCATCTTAGTCAATAATTACCAAGGACATGATTTTAATGTGTATGTAAAAGGTCTAGCTTAAAACTAGACTTAAAAGGTTTGAAATTTTGTTCCCAATCATATGCACTAGGTAGTTCACTGATGAAAATGCTATGAGGGTAATGCTATAGTGTCCTTTCTTATAGCTTTATTTTACCACTAAATAAGATTAAATATATGAATATGAATATAAAAATGTTTTTAAGTAATTCACTCTAAAACAAGAAATCTGTTAATTTAGAAGTTATTTACTCTAATTTCAATCAATTATCCAGAGGAAGAATGAACAGGAAAAACATTAGTTAACAACTTATCCTTTTTTTTTTTCTTCAGAAAGTAAAATTGAAATGCATTATAATAATCCATAGATTCAGGGGAAAGATATTCTAGAAAATGCTATCCATATGATGTTATCTAAGACAATCTAATGACACTAATATAGTTTATAAATACTGGAATACAGTGAAGGGACTGGAAGGATTATTTTGATTTTTTTCATTGGCACAGTAATTAAAAACAACATTCATCAGATATTTCTTTATAATCAGATTTTTTAAACCATTCTCCTACATAAGATCTTAAATTATACTAAGCACCCAGTAACTGACAATTGTTTTGACAAGTTTTCAAATTCAGACCTTTTCACTAACAACAAATACAAGAATAATATACCTGGCCAGGAGCAGAGAATTCATATTATGTGCTTTATAACAAAATGTATTAAATTGTGGATAAAATTTACAGCTCACGTGTGAAGTGCTGCCTCTAAAAAAAATTCAGAATTGTTCTGTGGATTAATTTTAATGTCCTGTTTTCTGTCATGTTCTATTAATTTTCTTAGCCTCATGTACAGTAATGTTAATCTAACTGATGAAGTGATTCAGGTTATAGCAGTGAATCAAAGATCGGTACATGCAGTTTGAGGTGGACAATCTTGCCATTTTATAAAAATAGCATCATTTAAAAATACCAATCAGCTAACTGCTATCAACTCTCTTATATATTATCTCTTAGAGAATGAAATTTTTGTGTGCCAGTAATCATCAGAGAGATATTTTGTACATGAAAGAATTTTATCCAGATTTGCTTGTGAGTGTTAAACAATATAATTCCTATAAATTGTTATTTTGTAAGTATAAAATAGTCTGCTGCACTTGAGTGATTTGGTCTGTGGAATGTTAAATACTGTACCTTTATTTAGCAGTAATATTCAGACTTTTGTTTTAGACAGTTAAGTTAATGTTTGTCATATCAATATAAATGAGAAAATGGAGTCTACGTGTACTTAAAAGGTAAAAACCAGTATTTTGTAAAGTTTTAAAATGTTAGCAAATTTTAATATTCAAGTAGCATTCCATCTTATTTCAAGGTCAAAAAAAGATGAGACGGAACTCTAGCCAAAGTAGAAAATTTATACTCTCCGTGTCCAAGCTAGTTCTTAACAGCTTTTGGACTATATCTCACTTGATGTTATAATATCTTTTATTTATAATGTTCAAATTTCTATTTAGAAGCTCTAATGTATATCTAGACTAAATCTAAACAGTTTTATGCTTTTAAAATATGTTTTCAAAGTATATATTTTATTTTCTGAGTGCATGTTATGGAGTGTTTAATATTCATGTCTTGGAAAATTCAATATAAGTATTTATTCCTACATGTGACATATGAGATATGTCTTAAAAATTATGAATATGTATAATTTCCTTCAAAGTCATCCTAGCCTATAGCTGTATCAAAAGTATTGTATATTTTATGGAGATTTAGTGATGTATATGTAAATGTTTTTTAAGTTATTTTATTGAAGTTTATCTTTACATAAAATTAAAATCTTTTTTTAAAAAATGTGTCTGTGCCAGAACTATAAACGAAAATAAATAAAAGTTAAGAAAATTCATTCTCATTTATCTTCCTTGTACTTTTTGTATTTTCTCTAATTTTTGTCCTTAGATTTTGGGCTCTAGCTTACATAGTAAAAACATCCACAAAAATTTACCTCTACATATTTATGCAATCCTATTCATTTTAAAGATATTTTCCTATTTTGATCATGGATAGACTCATCTTTAAAAAATAGCTTATAAGACCTAAAAATTGTTCTAAAAAATTACTCTAAATAGTAAATATAAAACTTTGAAATGAAGTGCTTAGGAACCCTTGATATATTTCTGGTAGTTGTCAGAACAAAATGTTTCCATGGAGCATTATGTTGGGTTGACAAAAATTATTTTTGGTTGTTGCTTTGTATATAAGAACAAAATGCCTGCAGGATGACCAGTTGACAGTCATTTTGGGACACTTTTGCTCTCCACTATCATTCTGCCCCAACTGTAGCTTTTATTTGTAATATTATGTTTGATCTGGATAGCTACTAGACTTATTCCATAGTTAGGGTGGACCATCCTGAGTCCACCTATAGAAACAACCCAAGCAAACCCTCTGAAGACACTAAGATCTACTATAACTCAAAGGTTTTACAATGCAGTTGCAACTTAACCAAGGATTCTGATGGAAGCAAGTAAGGTTAAAATACTACAGTCAAAATTACCCTTGTCAATTCTATAAATTACGTATAAAGTTACCACTCACCTGAACAGTGTGGCACTTATCTGAATCAGTGGTCAGAGAAGTCCTCATGTCATTGTCTAATCTTGTAGGGTAAATGTTGTTGTTCTTTTATCAACACTACAACTTACACTGAGAATATTCTGGTGGCTTGCCCAAGATCACACTGGAGGAAGTGGTAAACGTCTCTGCACTGACAACTCCAGCAATTTTCCTCTGTCCTCATTCAGAATGTCTTGTCAGATCCAGGCAGAAAGATTAAAAAACAGACATTGTGGAATTCCTGTATTATAATTTAAAGAGTGTACAGAAAAAGAATCACATACCTCATTTTAAACTGGACTACAGCCACAAATCCTGAAAACCTTTGATTTGGGGATTCTTATCCGAATATGAAGCTGTATATGGTATACTGTTTAAGAAGAGGTCAGAATGAAGGCAAATTATCTACATCTGAATCCAGCTTTTAACTTGCTGCCCAATAACCTCAATTACATGGAGTTTCTTTTCTCTTGTCTGTAAATGGAGATGTCGTTACTGTCATATATGTGTTGTGGGGGTTACATCAGTTAATTGTGTAAAGAACTCAGAGCAATGACATAAAGTGCTGATGACTGTGGGCAGTTCTTAATATCATCTTCATGCTGTCCCTGATGCTGCTAATGTCGCCGACTCCAAAGTACAAGCAATGGCTTATAAATTCCCTTCCTGGGAACAGTTACTAGGAGGAACAGGAGCACATGGGCTTGACATAGGACCTACAAGCTGTGTGACTGCCACAGCCAGGCTCCCTTCTGACCAGAATAGTTTGAGCTGACCTGGCTGATGCCCCTCTTCCTTTCTCCATCTCTTCCATGAACATCCTTCTGAAAGGCACTGTTGATAAGACATCCTCATTGTCTCCAGATTAACAGTGTTTAATGCATAGTTTCTATTTTTGTGAGTTCACTGTCAAGAAACAAAGTAATTTTAGAAAATTTCTCAGTCACCTTTCATCACTTAAAAAATAATTATTGAAACCCCCTACAAATGAAGACTGACGTTATCCTTTCACTCATTGGCTATATTGAAATTAAGTTCATATTACTACAGATGCTATGAATTCAATATGAAACATTGATATTATTTTTTTCTAATATTTCATGTACTTTTCCATTACATTTTCAAAAATTAATTTCAGACAATCAGTATATAAAGCAAATTTTTTACATAAAGGGAAATACTGGCATATGAAATACTTTTAGCAAATGAATACTAAACTTAAAAAAAATCAACTTAAAAACCAACAAACAAAAAACCTCAGACACAGACAATAGTATGGTGGTTAGAGAAGGAAACTAGGGGAAAGTAGCAAATGGTAAAGGGATAAATGGCGATGGAGATTTGACTTTGGGTTATAACACAATACAATATACAGCTGATGTATTATAAAATTGTACATTTGAAGTCAAATAATTTTAGTAACCAATATCACCACAATAAATCTTAAAAAAACAAACTTGTTAGAGCAATAGTTCTCAAAGTGTCCTCAGACCTGTAGCATAGACATTGATTGTCCAGAAGTTTGTTACAAATGCCAGTATGTAGGCCTCACCTGTTGGAGTGAATCAGAATCTCTGGAGATGTAGGCCAGAAAACTGTGTGTATGAAATATAATCAATATATAAGTTGTGTAAGTTTAAGGTATACACAATTTTGATTTGATATATTTATATATTGCAGTATGATTACCTTAGCTTTAGCTAACACCTCTATCACATCACTTAATTATCATTTCCTTTTTGTGGTGGGATCAATTCAGATTGACTATTATCAACTTTCAAGTTTAAAATATAGCGCTGTTGTTGATATCACTAAGCTGTGCATCAGTCTCCAGGAATTATTTACTAGTGCCAGTTTGTGTCCTTAAACAACATCTCCCAATCCCCACAGCCTCTGGCGACCACCATTCTACTCTGTTTTTACCAGTTCACGTTTTTAGTTCAGGAAACTAGATTTTAACAAACACTGGCTGATTGTGAAGTATATGAGAGTGTGGGAACCACTGCATTAGAATTTTGAAGTCACCACTTTGAAGAGGAAATAAGCATCATGTTCTTTCAAAAGGTGAGCTCATCTGTGAATCCTGTACAATAAAAACATAATGTGCTAATTAGACCAGATGTCCTTTCCCTACGACCTTCCTGATGAAGCCTGGGCTGTGAGGGAAGCCCAGGTCCAGAAACCAGAGGAAAGCCGGTGCCAGCAGCCAGGGGAAAGAAGGCCTACTCATGCACGATTTTCATGCATCAGGCCTCTAGTAACATAAACTGATTGGGAAGATTTATATGCACGTTAGTTAGGAATTCAAAAAGCTAAGTCATTTCCACTTCGGGGCTTTGCGAGTGGTGTTTGTTATCACTGCCTTGTTTGCTTGTTATCTGTTCTTAATGTGTCTAGTTCCTTCTTGTCATTCAGGTATCAGGTAAAAATCATCTCCTCTGAGAGCCTACCTTGACTAGACAATTTAACTGTGCCCTTCTTGCCTAATACATTATCATGTAACCTTAGTTTATTTTCTTCCTAGTATTCACTATTGAAATTTTTATTTGTCTCTTTCTACTACTAGAACAGACACTGCATAAGAGTAAGGAACTTGTATTACTTCCTACTGACTCCAGCATAAAGTACCTGACATATAGTATGTGCTCAAAAAATATTTGGAGAATGAATGGATGCATGCATCACAGGTGCTCATGTGGCCCACAAGAGAGCAATGGAAATTTTCCCGGGGCTGGAAAGAAATGGTTAAAATGACATCGGGGCACTAGGCTAACATCAATAGCACACTTTACAAATGAACCTTTGTACAGCAAAACTCTTAAGCAGCAAATTCTTTATGGTACATGAATTCATGTGTATTCACATAGACACATTAGCATAAAAAGTTTGGTTTGTTTCTTATGAGTCCTGTTAATGGAGGAGGAAACCTAGTAAGAAATGTCATTAAATATTAAGATAGCAAAGTTGGGATGGGATTTACATGTTTTATAGTAAGTTATTCTATTTCTGCATTTTATTTATAGAATAACAACTCACTCTTTATATGCCAGATACTTTATACAGCAAGTTCCCACTTAACATTGTTAATGGGTTCTGTGGTTTTAAGTGGAAAAAAAAAAAAGATAAAATGAGACCAACTTTACCACAGGCTAATTGATAAAAGGCATTGAAAGAAACGATGGTATTTGAGAACCTCCTGTATTCATCATTTCATTCTAGCCTCACAAAACTCTATATCAAAAGTACTAATATTCCCCCTATTTTATTGTTGTTGTTTTTTTTTACAATGAAACATGGAAATTTTTATAACTGCCTCTAGCTGATAATTTTTGTAGGGTCATTGGTTATGGATTTAGGGACTAAAACATAACTATAGGATAAAACTGACAGTATAATTTAGAGGCAAAAGTGAAAGGATTGGGCCATGGCTGATGTGGCTCAACTGGTTGTATGTCATCCCATGTACCAAAAGGTTGCACTTAATTCCTGATGAGGGCACATGCTTGGGTTGGGGGTTCAGGAGGCAGCTGATCAATGTTCTCTCACAATGATATTTATTTCTCTCTTCCTCCCTCCCCCTCTCTGAAATTCAATAAAAATATTTTTAAGTGAAAGAATTGGGATTTAAAGTCTAAAATTATCAGTAATTTCAAAAAAAATGCCCAAATTTAATTTATGAATGAACCCACAGGATCCTAATAAGCCTCCATGCTCTGAAGTCTGCTGAGTGAAATAGTTACTCCAGCTTTCTTTTGACTCATGTTAGTATGGTGAACCTTTTTCTCCATCCCGTTACTTTTAACCTGTATGTCTCTCTGCATTCAAAGCTGGTTTCTTAAAGACATCATATAGCTGGGTTTTGTTTCTTGATCCAATATAACAATTCGTATTTTATTTGGTGTAGCAACTGACACTTAAAGTGATATAATACCTGCTATATTTGTTACTGATTTCTATTTGTCGTCTTTGCTCTTTGGTTCTATTTTTGTTTTCCACTTTTTCTACCTTTTGTGGTTTTAACTGAACATATTATATGATTCCATCCTTCTCTTTTCTTACCATATCAATGGTATTTTCATTTTCTAGTGATTGCCCTAGAATTTGCAATGTACATGTACAACTAATACAAGCCCACTTTCTAATAGCACCTCCCTTCACAGGTAATACAAATACCTTATAAGAATAAAATATTCCTAATTTCTCTCTTTTGTCCTTTGTATTATTGCTATCTTTTTACTTGTACAAAAGCTACACACTGAAAACACTGTTGCTATTGTTATTTTGAACACTGTTATTTGTTCCATCCATTAATAAGAAAAATAAGTTTTTCATTTACCTTCACCTATTCCTTTTGTAGTGCTCATCCCTTTATACAGATCCAAGTTCTGACCTGTATCATTTTCCTTCTCCCCCATAAAACTTCTTTTAAAATTTCTTGCAAGATATGTCTATTCGATTTTCATTTGAGAAAATCCATATTTCTCCTTAACATTTTCTGAAGGAAAATTTCACAGGATCCAGAATTTCAGATTGATAGATGTGTGATTTTTTTTCTTCCCCACACTTTAAATATTTCAATCCACTCTCTTCTAGATTACCAGTTTTCTGAGAAATCAGATATAATTCTTATCTTGCCCCTTTTAGGTGGGTTTTTTTCCTCTCGATTCCTTCACTATTTTTTTCTTTAGCTTTTATTTTCTGAAGTTTGAATATGACATGCCTAGGAGTAATTTATTTGACATTTACCTGAGCTTCCTGGATCTTTAGTTTGTTATCTGACATAATTTGAGGAAATTATCAGTCATCATTGCTTCCAATACTTCTGTTCCTTTCTTTCTTCTCCTGGTATACCCATTACATATGTGCTATACCTTTTGCAAGTGTCCCACACTTCTTGGATATTCCATTCATTTTTGTAAGTCTTTTTTTCTCTGCGTTATTCAGATTTTAAAATTTCGATTGACATATCCTCAAGTTCAGGGATTCTTTCCTGAGGCATGTCCAATCTATTAATGAACACATTAAAGGCATTCTTCATCTCTGTTGTTTTCTTATCTCTAGCATTTCTTTATCATTCCTTCTTAGAGTTTCCATCTCTCTGTTTACATTATGTTGTCTACTTTTTCCAATACAGCCCTTAACATATTAATCATAGTTTCAAATTCTTATATGTGAATCTCATTCAGATGCTTGCTGTTATTTGGAATTGTGCTTTTTCCTTTTATGTCTTGTAATTTTCTGTTGAACACTGGACATGATGTACTAGGTAAATAAGTGATGTAGTGCTAAGGTGTGGGAGAATATTCTAGAGTCCTATGATTAGGTCTCAGTGAGTCTGAGCTGCTAGGTAAAGACCTTTGTGCTTCTCAATTATTTCCTCCCCTCAGGTGGGGCATGAAGAGAGATGGCTGGAGTTTGTATTGCCATTCTTTTAGGTCAATTAGGCTCTGATAAAGCCCCAGTAGGTAAGGCTACCATAATAGAGTCTCCCTTGAGACCCTGTTTAGAATTGAGTGCTCTGGCCTATTTCATGATGGTTCCTCTTCCCTCTCTTGACAAAAGTCTGAAATTTTTCTCTAATCTTCACTCCCTGGTAGAGCTATCTACACTAATAAAAAAAGAAACATGCAAATTGATCATTATTCTGCTACATCCACCAGCCAATCAGGAATGAGTATTCAAATTAACCCAACAAAGATGGCAGAAGCCATGTTGCTGGAGCAAGCAGGAGGCTTGAGTTACCCCCAGTGATGGAGGAAGCCAAGCCTCCTGCCTGCCCTGGCTGGCCTTGGCCTCCGCTCAAGGCTACAAAGTTTCAATTATAGAAGGTAAATAAATCCCAGATACCTGCTTCCAGCCAGCCCTGACCTCTGCTTAAGGAGGCAATGAGAAAAGAAAAAAGAAGAAAAAGGCAGGTCACCTGGGGGTGTGGCCAGACTGCAAACAGTCATCAGCCCCTCACATAGGCTGGCCAGGCACCCCAGTGGGGACTCCCACCCTGAAAGTGGTGTGGCCAGCTTGAAAACAGCCCTCAGCCCCTCACCCAGGCTGGCCACATCCCCATGGCACAATCCCTGTAAATAGACAGTCAAATATCCCTAGAGGGGTCTCAGATTGGAGAGAGTGCAAGCTGGGCTGAAGAACACCCCCTTCCCATGTACAAAGGTCATGCACCAGGCCTCTAGTTGGAAATAAAACTCGAGAAGTGTATGGGAGCCTCACTGTGACTGTACCCTTAAAACGTTTTACTCTTAGACTTGTATACTCTGAGCCTCCAGCAATCCATCGATATCTTTTAGGTTTCTTACCCTGGCACTGGTTCCCATGGAGGTTTCTGCTCTCGACTTTCTGCTTGGATAAGCTGTGATTCTTTATCTTCCTCTCTGTCTCCATTTTTGGGGACAGCAATTAGTCTATGGCCTCACTTTTCATATAGAAGAGCTGCTGATGTTCAGTTTGTTTGGCTGTTTACTTGTTAGAATGGAGTGCAGCTTCCAAGCTCCTGACATGCTGAGAAACTGTGTAAAATATAATTGGAAAAACTTTACCTGAGGAAGACACAGCTAAATATATTGCTCTTATTTTTGAAGTCAAATCAGAAATCTCTCTTCTACATGGTCTCTTATCCTTCAGCTGAGTAGCCTTAAGAAAGAAAGAAGTAGTACGCAAGCCCTCTGGAGGCTTGGGCTCAGAACTAACGTCACTTCTGCTCAATTTTATAGCAAAACTCAAGTTAAAAAAAAAAACACAAAAAAAACAACAACAACAAAACCTATCCAAATTCCAGGTGTGAAAAAATAAATTCCAACACTTCAGTAAACGACATGCAACATCATTATTATATCATCTCTGAATATATAAAGCGGGGTAGAGAATCATAATCATGTTTGCAACCTACAATACTTCATTTAGTTTCCACTTCTTGTACATCATTCTATTCAAAAAATGAAACCTCTTACCGTAGTTGGTTTGGTTCAGAGGATAGAGCATTGGCCTGGGGACTGAAAGGTCCCTGGTTCAATTCCAGTTGAGGCACATGCCTGGGCTGTGGGCTTGATCCCCAGTAGGGGGTGTGCAGGAGGCAGTTGACCAATGATTCTCTCATCATTGATGTTTCGCCTCTCTTCCCTCTCCCTTTCTTCCTGAAATCAATAAAAACATATTATATATATATTTTTTTTTTTAAAAAAATATGTATATATTTATTGATTTTTTATAGAGAGGAAGAGAGAGGGATAGAGTTAGAAACATCGATCAGCTGCCTCCTGCACACCCCCACTGGGATTTGCCCGCAACCAAGGTATGTGCCCCTGACCAGAATTGAACCTGGGACCTTTCAATCCTCAGACTGACACTCTATCCACTGAGCCAAACCTGTTTCAGCTAAAAACATTTTTTTTAAAAATGAAACCTCTGAGCATCCCAGCCAAAGTGATATTTTAACTCTACTTCTATAAATCATGATATTCAATATTTTATTTGGCAGCTCCTATTAGACCATGAGTTTAAATCTATCTTGTTTTCTTCTAAAGTATGATCATGCTTTCACAGTGTCTGTACTCAGGTATGAATGAATGAATCCTCTATAAAATTAAAAACTCATTGAGAAAGGGCTATCTCAACTAATTTTTACCTCCCATAGCCTCTTATAACAATTGTTTAAGCACTTTTTTTTTTTTAGGAAGAGCAAAACAACTTATGGATTAAGAATTCTAGAAAACAGCCAAAACCAGTTTGGCTCAGTAGACAGAGCATCGGCCTGTGGACTGAAGGGTCCCGGATTCGATTCCAGTTAAGGGCATGTACCTTGGTTGCGGGCACATCCCCAGTGGGGGGCATGCAGGAGGCAGCTGATAGATGTCTCATCAATGTTTCTATCTCTCTCCCTTTCTCTCTGTAAAAAATCAATAAAATATATTTAAAAAAAAGAATTCTAGAAAACATTTCTAATACTTTATTCACACTATGAGATTTTTAATGTGATCAGGCTACAGAGTCAAAAATATAAATAGCCATCCTAGTGATATGTGAAACTTCACTGGTTATCTGAAAATGTATGGAACCAGCTGTAAACATTGACCTCACATAATGCAGAGAGAGAAAAAATACATAAATATGAACTCATGGCTATAAATAGAGCATGTTACAGCTATTCTGCGATAGCACCTTTACCTCAACCTCATAGTTAGCTATAAACAGCCCTGCAACTCTGGGTCTCAGTTCAATGCCATGAACTTATCAGCCATTTTACCATGGAAAATATTTATATTATTTTTTATTTCATGTTATAAAATTATGAAGAGTACTGCCCCTAAATAATAAAATTTATGAAGGTTTATTTCATATTGTAAAAATACCAAGGTTAATCTATTTAATAAATCCATTAAAGCTTAATAGATTCTCTTAGCTTTAAATTTAAAAGTCTCCTTTCTCTACATTTGGGTTTCAACACCATAGGGTTTGGAGGAATTTGATTCTCTCTCTCTGGATACAAATGCTTACCCCAAACAAACAATAATATAGAATTATTAGCCAAAGACTACATATGCTGTGTAGGACATGTACTGGTTATTGGTGTTAATGGTAAAGGGATGAAAAAGGAGTAAACTTGGTGTGACAGCAAGAAACTGCTGGTTAGCCGAGACCGGTTTGGCTCAGTGGATAGAGCATAGGCCTGCGGATTGAAAGGTCCCAGGTTCGATTCTGGTTGGGGGCATGTACCTTGGTTGCGTGCAGGAGGCGGCTGACTGATGTCTCTCTCTCATCGATGTTTCTGACTTCCTATCTCTCTCCCTTCCTCTCTGTGAAAAATCAATAAAATATATTTTTAAAAAAAGAAAGAAACTGCTGGTTACATGGGACTTTGAATGTTGGGTGGATTGTGTAACTCTATACAACCTATTCCTATTGTCAGGCCAGACAGTGGAAAAAAACGATGGTCCATGGTGGCAGAAACTCATCTTGCCATTACATCTTAAAATACTGTACCATTTATCACTTAAGTCATTCTTTCAACAAAAATGTAATAATTTTTATACCTACTGTGAGATACATACTATTGTAGGCCCTGTATTCATGTCAAAACTATTCTATGCTCAGCTGGTGTGTCTCAGTGGTTGAGCATCAACCTATGAACCAGGAGGTCACAGTTCAAATCCTAGTCAGGGCACATGCCCAGATTGCAGGCTCAATCCCCAGTAGGGGACATGTAGGAGGCAGCCAATCAATAATTTGCTCATCATTGATGTTTCTATCTCTCTCTTCTTCTCCTTCCTCTCTGAAATAACTATATATATATATATATATTTTTTTTTAAGAAAACTATTCTACATATTGCAGTGAAATTCAGTCAAGACTTCCAGATAAAGTATATTCCGAAATATGTCACCTTCATGGATACTGAACAAAGAAATCATTACTCAGAGCCTTTATTAAATAATTTAGAGAGTGCCATTTAGTAATTGGATGGGGAGTGCAATACTTGCTTAAAGTCAGATGAAGTTATTTCCAAGTAAAAGCAACTCACGGAAATAGTGACCTTTGGATTTGGTCTCATCTGAAATGAAGAAGTTCCTCATTATCAATTATTAAGGCAAATTAAAATGGGTTAATAACAAAATTAATAAACTTTCAGTATAATTAGGTTATGACAGGAAAAGGGCATTTTTGCACTCATTATACTTTGATTTTTCAAATGTTATAACTGCTCTTGTGGTCTACCTTGTTAATTTCTTTTCATTTTAACACATTCACCTCTGTAACTCAGAAAGAAAATATCAATACAAATCTTTAAAACAACAGATAAAGGGCAAATATTGTTCACACACAACAAGTTGAGTGACACTAAAATTTTACTGAGAACCAAATAATTTGGCTGAGAACCAAATAGCCAATAGCAACCAACAGAGTAAACTATTATGGAAATATACAACAGAAACAGACTCAATGGGAGCAAATGATTTTACCTTAACAGAAAGAAAAAAAAATTTACTAGAATATCAGCAAATTTAAAATGTCTGGTTCTGCAATGAACACAAGACACCGAGAGGTTAGGGTATGCCTGGAGGGAGTGCAATGGGAATATATGTATGCATGTAACACATTAATTAAAAAAATAAAAAATAAATAAAAACAGCTGGAAAGGCAAAAAATATGAAATAAATAAAAAATAAAATGTCTGATTATAAACTGATGAACAAAAGGATAGATACAGAGGCAGTAAAGCATTAAACAGACTGTGAAATTACAGCAGGAAGATTAAGATTAGGTGAGGTAGATAAGAGATCAATCAAAGGACTTGTATGCATGCATATAAGCATAACCAATGACATAGACACTGGGGGGTTGGGGTATGCCTGGGAGGGAGGGGGTGCAATGGGGAGATATGTATAAAAAATTAATTTAAAAAAATTAAAAATAAAAATAAATAAATAAATAAATAAAATAAAATAAAATGTCTGGTTTTGGTTTCCAGTCCAAATAGTAGGATGGGTAAATGCAATACTCACATCATCCCACAATGACATCAAAATTACAACTAAACTACAGAAAAACCATCATTCAGAACCACCTGAAAACTAGGGAAGTCCTATAATCCTATCCTATATAATAAAAGGCTAATATGCAAATAGCCTGAATGGTAGAATAACCGAACAACCAGTCAATATGATGTGTGCTGACCACCAGGGGGCAGGCATTGGCAGCAGGCAGCAGAGCGCAGAACATGTTGGGATTTGGCCATGTGGGATGGTGGAGCAGGTGAGTGGGGGCGCCAGACAAAGGCAGGGCGCCAGTCACTGTCATCGGGGCAAGCCTCTGGTGGTTACTGAAAATTCTTTGGTTCCAAGAGCCATGGTCCCACTTGGCACTCAGACCTGCTGCCAGGGCTGGCCCTGCTCCCACCTGCTGTTGGTGTCTGGTGCCAGTCCCAATCACTTGGTGCCATCAATGGGTGCGAGAGGCAGCTGCCAACCCCAATCGCCTCTGAGGGCTTCTCCACCCCCCCCTTGCAATCGGGGCAGTAGCCACTGCTCGCACTCACTGCTGGCGCTGGCCCTAATCGCTCCACACCATTAGCGGGTGCGAGCAGGGCCGGTGCCATCAGTGCATGGGAGCAGTGGTGGCAGGAGCAGGGCTGGGAGCAGAAAGGTGACTGGAGCCGTGGTGGGAAGGGCCTGGCAGGGGTGTGGAGGATGGGCCAAGACCTGCCCCTGTGCCCACCACAGCCTCGTGATCCACAGCCTTGTGGCCTACTAGGGGCCTCATAACTAACTGGGCCCCTAATTAAGAATATAAAGAAGGTAGGAGGGGCCTCAAAACGAGCCAGCCCCACATCCACATATGGTGATTAAAGATCGGCAGAAATCTCTCAGGGGGAGGTCCCCTCTGAAGATCAAGAAATCCCAACTTTCTCATGGGCCCACATATAGACTTGCTTGCTCTGAGCTTCGGCCTTGGGCAGCAGCTCAAAAAGCACCAGAGTCGCAGGGAGAGGAACTGAATTGTCTGGCTTTGGGGTAAAGGTTGCAGGGACAGCTTTGTCCCAGATAGAAGTGCTGGCAGAGGCCATTGATCCTACAGAGATGACAAGCGGGTGCCATATCCGAGTCTCCATCAATCTGGCTAACAATGTTCACCACCCTTGTGATTCCCTGAGACCCTCCTCCACCCAACTTGCAGGCCCACACAAGATATTCCAGTGGCTTTTCCATGCAAATAACCTGTCTTGGCTCATGCTGTGAACTTTCCTAAAGTCTCACCAACCCCAGACATGTAGCATTAAATACATATCTGTCAATAATTACGTTAAATACAAATGAATTAAATGCTGCAATGAAAAGACATATGGAGGCTGAATAGATAACAAAGCCCTTACAAAAGCTGTCTATAAGAGACTCACTTCAGAAGGAAAGACATACAGACTGAAAGTAAAGGGATAAGAAGAGATATTTCATAAAAATGGAAACAAAAAGAAAAACAAACAAACAGACACTAGAATAGCAATACTCACATCAGACAAAATATACTTCAAAACAAAGGCTATAACAAGAAACAAAAAAAGGACTCAGCAGCTCCACTTCTGGGCATCTATCCAAAGAAAGCCAAAACACTAAATAAAAAAGATATATACATCCATATATTCATTGCAGCATTATTTACTATAACCAAGATACAGGTAACCTAATTGTCCATCTACAGATGAATAGATAAATGGTGCATATATACAATGAAATACATATGACTCAGCCAAAAAATAAAAAAAGAAATCTTGCCTACTGCATCAACATGTATGGTAAGTGAAATAAGCAGAAAAAAACAAATGCCACATGATTTCACTTATATGTGGAATCTTAGAATCAAAGAAAAAATTAACAAGCAGACCAGAAAGAGATTCACAATTACAGAGAACATTTTGATGGTTGCCAGAAGCAAGTGGTGTTGGAGAATGGGTAAAAAGGGTGACGAGATTAAGAAAAATAAGTTGGACCTAGCCAGTTTGGCTCAGTGAATAGAGTGTCAGCCTGCAGACAGAAAGGTCCCAGGTTCGATTCTGGCAAAGGGGACATGCCTGGATTGCTGACTCGATTCCCATTTGGGGGGGCGTGCAGGAGGCAGCCAATCAATGATACTCTCTCATCACTGATGTTTCTCTCTCTCTCTCTCTCTCTCTCTCTCTCTCTCTCTCTCTCTCTCTCTCTTCCCTTCCTCTCTGAAATCAATAAAGAAATATATTTAAAAACATATTAAAAAAGAAATTGGTACTTATAAAATAGTATGAGGATGTAAAGTACAGCACAGGGAATATAGTTAATGATACTATAATAACTTTGTATGCTGTCAGATGGGTGCTAGACTTATCAGTGTGATCCCTTTGTAAATTATATACATGTCTAATCACTGGGTTGTGTACCCGAATCTAATATAATATTATATGTCAACTGTAATTAGAAAATAAAAAAATATATTTAAAAAAAAGATCTAATTCTAAAACTGTAAAAATCTAACACCAGAATTGCTACAAGTCTTTTCTATTCATTCTTATAGGTCTTAATTTTTTTCAAGTATAGAAACAGTTGAATGGCTCCAGTTTTATTAAATTTCATATATTTTCCATGAAGACAGCCCACTGTTATTCTCTGTGTTACTGAACTAGGTCTTCTTAGTTCGGGATTTTAGGTATATAATTACATTTTTAATGGCAGATTTCTCCATGGACCCCCAAACATGAGTTACAAGAAAGAATGTAGCAACACACAAAGCACAGTTCTGGAGAAGCAGTGGCTAAATAACAAATCAAATAAATGGTGTGAACTCAATGGAAAATATCAAGGTCAGCTACTAGAAACGTATGTTAATATTAAAACAGTGTCAAGCATACTCATTAAGAGCAGGCTTTGAATAGATCTTTGACTTTGATCCTATACCCACTAGACTGTACTACCTTGGGAAAATCACTTCACCAATTTAAACTTAAATTTCTTATATATACAGTGAGGATAATAATCCTAATGTGGGAATTACGAAATAACGTGTGTAAATTATTCTTGTGTCTTCCACACAGTTAAGGTTAATCGACAAATAATTATTGACTGCTTACTATGTACTAGATACAATTCTAAGTAATACAGTGGCTCTGGACCTATAAAATGTACATATAGTTCAATATCCTATCTAATAAAAGAAAAACATGCAAATTAACCTTACCTTCTGCTACACCATAAGCCACGTCATTGACCACACTCACCAACCAATCAGGAGCGAGTATGCAAATTAACCCAACCAAGATGGCAGTTAATTTGCATGTCCGGGTGCAGAGTCAAGACTGAAGACAGCATAGAAGGAAGCCAAGCACTGCAGAAGGGTGGGAAGCTACAGAGAAGCAAGCAAGCAGGGCAGCTGAGATGGAAGGGAAACAGGCAGGGCAGGAAGCAGGTGGGGCTGCAGAGAAGGGAGAGAAGCAAGCAGAGCAGCGGAGACTGCCGCAGGAAGCCCTAGTAATCTAATAGTTATCATACCATGAGGCAGAAGTTACAGCATTAAAGTCAAGGTGAAGTGAAAGTGAAACTGGAATCATGAACTAGAGCCACAGTCAGAAAGTAACTAAGGTAAATTAAGCAAGAACAGATTCAAAGAGGAAATGTGAAGTGACTCAATTGCGTTTCTAGAATGAAGCTGCTTTAAAAGTTAAAGCCAGATATATGAAGTTTGAGTTGTGCTCCAATTCATTTAATAGCACCAAATGAGTTTATTGAGAGCCCACTGTGTGAAAAGCATTATTTTGGACCACACACATTTTTATTCTTTTTTTTTAAATGTATCTTTATTGATTTCAGAGAGGAAGGAAAAGGGAGAGAGAAAAATATCAGTGGAGAGAAAATCACTGATCAGCTGCCTCCTGTAGGAATGGGTAGTGATTCTGCAACCTGGGCATGTTCCCTGACCGGGAATCAAACTATGATCTGATTCATAAGTTAATGCTCAACCACTGAACCACTGCAACCAAGCTAGACTCTATACATTTTTTTTTTAAATACTTGTGCAAAACAGAGGTTTAGCTCTCAACAGTAAATGTAGAAAAGTGGACAAGACATATAAACATGAATTGTTCCAGTTATCTAATGCTTTGTAACCACCTCAAAGCTCTTAGTAGCTTAAGAGAAAACATTTTGATCACAAATAATCAATCTAGCAGGGCTAGCTTATTTCTATACATCTTTGGCCAGAAATTTGTAAAGCAGAAGGCTGTTTCACTCTCCCTTCTGGTGCCTGGGAAAACCCAAAAGGCTGGGGCGGGGGAAGCTGGGCTCCTCAGGAATCTTAACCTATCTCTATATTGTCTTTCCACGTGGTCTCGCCAACCTGAGGCTTTACCATACCCAGACTTCTTAAATGGCAGCTCAGGGCAACAAAAGGCTGTGTCCTGAGAGAGGGAACAAGAAAATATTAACTATATCATTTTCATAACATAATCTGAAAGGGGATAACAGTGGTGTGAGCAGCATGGGACATGGAGTGTGATGCTGGAGTGTGGGCAGAGGCAGAGGGGGATCTGAAGGTGTCACTGAAACGGGAATTTTTAGGGTGAAAAAGACAGGCCTAGGAAAATTTAGAAATTGGGGGACCTTGGAGGAAGCACAGGGCTGCAGACCAGCAGAAAAGGCTTATTAAC